>JAJPUD010007205.1:16267-41819 GCA_023553655.1 Myrmecobius fasciatus | reverse complement strand
TTTCCTTTTTACCTTTTTATGTTTCTCTTGAGTTCTCTATTTGGAGGTCAAATTTTTTGTTCAGATCAGGTCTTTTCATTAGAAATAGGTGAAATTCTCCTGTATCATTGAATGACCATCTTCTTCCCTGGAAGATGATGCTCATTCTAGCTGGATAACTTATTCTTGGCTGTAATCCAAGTTCTTTTGCCTTTCGGAATATCTGGTTCCAGGCCCTTCGATCCTTCAATGTGGAAGCTGACAGATCCTGTGTAATTCTAATGACAGTTCCTTGGTATTTGAACTGTTTCTTTCTAGCTGCTTGCAATATCTTTTCCTTGGTGCGATAGTCCTGAAATTTGGCCACGATATTCCTTGGGGTTTTAATTTTGGGGTCTCTTTCTGGAGGTGATCGGTGAATTCTTTCAATGCCAATTTTGCCTTCTGATTCTAAAACATCAGGGCAATTCTCTTTCATGATTTCCTGGAAGATAGCATCCAGGTTCTTTTTTTCATCGTGGCTTTCAGGGAGTCCGATAATCCTTAAATTGTCTCTCCTGGATCTGTTTTCCAAGTCAGTTGTTTTTCCTAGGAGATATTTCATATTTTCTTTTATTTTTTCATTTTTTTGTTTTTGTTTAACTGATTCTTGAAGTCTTCTTGAGTCATTTACTTCTATTTGTTCAATTTTAATTTTTAAAGTATTATTTCCTTCAGTTATCTTTTTTAGCTCCTTTTGTAGCTGGCCAATTGAATTTCTGTATTCAATGCATTCTTTTTCCATTTTGCCAGTTTTATTTTTCAGTGAATTGTTGTCTTTTTCCAATTCACCAGTTTTGTTTTTCAGTGAATTGTTGTCTTTTTCCAATTCACCAATTTTGTTTTTCAGTTCACCATTTTTATTTTCCAGTGAATTGGTGATTTTTTCCAATTCACCAATTTTGTTTTTCAGTGAACTGTTTTCTTTTTCCAATTCACCAGTCCTATTTTCCAGTTTTTGATATTTCTGTTGCCCTGATCTCAATTTATTTCCCCATTCTTCTTCTAGCTCTCTTTTGAGATTCTTAATGCAATCATCCAGGTAAGCCTTCTGAAAGGGAGACCAACTTAATTCTGACTTTGTGGCTTCATCTGGGATTGTTTTCATAATGTCAGGATCTGGGGAGTGTTCTATTTTTTCTCAGTAAAAGCTTTCTATGGTGAGAGCTCTCTTCTGCTTCTTGCTCATGATTTAAAGTTGGGATATTGGTCAAAAGCCGAGAAAACTGCAACAATTTATATTTGCCCTGGGGCAGTTTGCCGAGTTGACTTCCGGTCTGAGGCTGGTCGGGCTAGATTCGCACCAGGACCACGTTTTCAGCTGTTCTCGATCCACCCCCTTCCAAAGGCAGATCTGCCAAAGCACCTCCCCGCAAGCAGAGCAAAGTGGCCCAGGCGTCTCCCAGGGGCTTCCTGGGTGCCCAAAATCCGCCCCTCTATTGCAGCTCTGACTTCCGCCCCGGCTGGAGTCCGATCGCGACCAGAGGCCGATTTCCCCTGAGGCTAACCTTCTCCGGAGTTCTTTCAAGGTAGATCCTTTATAGAAGTGCGTTGTAGTCCAAATGCTTGGCGAGGACCTCACTCAGAAACCAGTTTTAAGGCTTACTATGTCTGGGTTGAGGGAATGTCGGAGGGAGTTCACAGAGAAAGCTGTTCGCAGTTCGCCATCTTGGCTCCGCCCCCGATCAATCTTTTTTCACTTTAAAGACCTATCACTATGACGTTCTCCTCCTGACCTTATTAGTTGTTTTCTATTCTCTTGGAATACTGAAGTTAAAGAACTGCACTCCTCAAGGCATTACATTAGTCAGTTGGGATATTCTCTTTTTTTATTAATACATTTTATTTGCAAAACATATGTATGGGTAATTCTTCAACATTAACCCTTACAAAGCTTTCTGTTACAAATTTCCCCCCCCCTACTTCCCACCCCTCCCCTAGATGGCAGGATATCCAGTACATGTTAATTATGTTAAAATACTTGACAAATAAAATATATGTATACTTATTTCCATACATCATTTTTGTGCAGGAGACATCATATCTGCAAGAAAGAATAATCAAATAAAGGAAATACAATGCAAGCAAACATCAATAAGGAGCATGAAAATGATATGTTGTGGTCCACATTTCACATCCCTCTCTCTGGGTGTATTTGGCTTTTTTCACTGAACAATTGGAACTGGTTTGAAGCATTTCATTGTTGAAGAGAGTCATGTCCATCAGAATTGATCCTCATATAGTATTGTTGTTGCCCTGAATAACGATCTCCTGGTTCTGCTCACTTCACTCAGCAGTTGGGATATTCTCAAAGAAATCTGAAAGGTACATGTAAATGGTCTGAGTTTTTCAATCCCACTATTTTAGGTTCTACCTTTTCTTTGAGTTTGTTTTCTTTTAGTTCATAAAAAAGAGGAAAGGACCTATGTGTGTAAAAACATTTGTAATAGCTCTTTTTGTAGTGGCAAGGAACTGGAAACTGAATGGATGCTCATCATCTGGAGAATTGCTGAAGAAGTTATAGCATATGAATGTTATGGAATATTTTTGTTCTATAAGAAACAATCAGCAGGATTAATTTCAGAGAGGCTTGGAGAGACAAGAACTGATCTTAAGTGAAGGGAGTAGAACTAGGAAATTATTGTACATGGCAACAAGATTATACAATGATCAGTTCTGATGAATGTGTCTCTTTTCAACAATGAGATGATTCAGGCCAATTCCAATGGTCTTGTGATAGAGAGAGCCTTCTGCATCCACGAGAGAGGACTGGGGACTGAGTGTGGATCACAACATAGTATTTTCCAATTTTTGTTGTTGTTGGCTTGCATTTTGTTTTCTTTCTCATTTTTTTCTTTTTGTTCTGATTTTTTCTTGGGCAGCATGAAAATTTTGGCAATATGTATGGAAGAATTGCATGTATTTAACATATTGGAATACTTTCCATGTAGGGGAGAGGTGGGGTGAAGAGAGGGAAGGAGAAAAATATTGCATTAAAAAGTATTGCAAAGGTGAATGTTGAAAATTATCTATGCATATTTTTGAAAATAAAAAGCTTTAATTCAAAAAAAAAGAAATTATTTTCTTTTGTCCCTGGTAAGCTGTTCATAAAGTGGTTGGAAGAAGAGTCTCCTTTCCCTAGAAGGTTCTTAAAGATGGAAGATGAAACAACGCTAAGAAATCTTTATAACTGTATTCATTTCAACTTTCATTTTTTATGATGGTTATTTCTTTTCATTTAATACTAAATCAAGTCACTTAGCTAGCTGAATAGAAAGTAGATAAAGTGCTGGTCCTAGAGTCAGAAAAAAAAAACTCTTATTTGTGAGTTCAAATATGATGTTAGACCCTTAACTAGCTATGTAACCCTAGGTAACCCTGTGTAATCCCAGTCACAAAGTATCAGACGTGAGTGAAATGATTCACTAATAGGAACTAAATAGCTGTGACTAGCACTATGCTTATGGGCTCCTTGTTCATCCAAAGTCTTGAACTTTGAGTCCAGCACTCTACAGATGACATTTTCCTTTCGAACTGGCTTGATTCACTGATTTTGACATGCCTGGAAAGCACTGTCTCCTCTGGGACTGTGCCAGAGGGTTAGCTTCAAGATCTTTCTACTGAAACAGCCATAAAAGGTATAGGACATCCAAAGACCAGCCAACATCACCAAGTCCTGTGATCAAATAAAAGAGAAGAAGGGGTCTAAGGCAGGGAGCATTAGAAGAGATGAGAATGCAATCAGTCTTGAGGGGGAAGAAGGCATTCCCCCCAAAGACAACTCTCCCCTCCCAGTCTCTGCCAAGCACTTAACTCCCCAATTTCAGTGCCTGAAATTACACTTCCTTGGGTGGTTCAGTTGTGAGGAACTAAAACGAAAGGAGATTGGCCAATGAGGTGGTCTTAGCGTATTTTTTTTCTGCAAGAATGATTTTATGATGGGTTCTTTCAAAAGTCCTCTTTAATTGTTGATTTTTCTGTATGGTGGGCTCATTACTTGTTTGAAGGTTATGTAGAGCTATGGATTCTTGTCACTCTGCTATTGTCTCAAGTTTTGTAGTGACTTTTCAGAGGATATAACTTTCACTGGTACAATATCTCAAGTTCATGTCAAAAAGTGGTGAAGAAAAGTCATTGTATTATAGGAATACTACTTAAGTAATCAGAGATGACACAGGGATTATTTCTGTGACTTAATTACTTATTCTTGAGACTGATTCACATCTTTCATAATATTATTCTCTTCCCCATAATAACCAAGTATTGCTCATGTCCCATCTCCTCATCTTCCTCATCCATATTGTCAATGAGGTTTGGAGGATGATACAAACAAGTATATGGTTTTTGAGAGTGTCAACTTTATAAAAATTTGAGTGTTTTGATAGAAACAGTATCTTGCATCTTAGTTAACTATGTAGGGAGTCATATGTCATAACCATTTTCTTTTAATATCACTAGGGAGGGGGGTTAGTCTTTCTATTTGAGTCTGACTCTGTGTCTTCATATGGGTTTTTCTTGACAAAAATACTGAAATGGTTTACTACCTCCCCCCCTTTTTAAAGCTCATTTTACAGATGAGGAACTGAAGCAAGTGGCATTAAGTTCTGGGTAGGATTACCCAGCAGGTGAATGTCTGAGGCCAGATTTGAACTCTGGAAGATTCATCTTCCTGACTCCAGGTCCATCTCTTTGTCCACTGAGCCACCCAACTGAGAAAAGCACTAATATTGTGTCTGCTTCATTTTTATCATCTGCTAAATGGGGTTAATCATGGTACCTCCCTCTCAGAGTTTTGTGAAAATCAAATAAGATAATATGTTAAGTACTTTGAAAATCTTAAAGCTTTCCATAAAATATTTACTATGATCACTACTATTACTTTGTGTTTATCTTATATGTTTTATGTATACCTATGAGCAGCAACATGGCAAAGGGGATTAAGACTGTCCTTGAAGCCAAAAAGACATGCTTTTAAGATCTTCCTCCCACCTATTTAAGTTGTATGATTTTGGATAGATCACTTAATTTCAGTGCTGTGTTTGACAGCTTTCTAAGAGTATAATTGTAGAGAAGATCCTTTCTTTCTTAGAGGATTCTTAGAGGAAGATTCCTCAACTGAGGAATTCTCTATGGTAATGAAATCACAGGTCTGATACCTTTCTCTATATATTTCTATATATTGTTATATATTTACATACATGTAAACATAAATTCACAATATATACACATACATTTGTCTTTAATTATATATACCAACATATTCTTATGTATAGATATTGCACACAGAGTACAATGAAAGTCTTAGTTCAGTTTTAAGTTTCAATAACTTTATTCTTTATTTGACCACAAAATGTTTATGTGGCCACTTTTTTTTTTTTTGCTTTTTTGCTGAGGCAATTGGGGTTAAGTGACTTGCCCAAGGTCACACAGGTAGGAGGTGTTAAGTGTCTGAGGCCAGATTTGAACTCCAGTCCTCCTGACTTCAGGGCTGGTGCTCTATCCACTGTACCACCTAGTTGCCCCATGTGGCCACTTTTGACTTTAAGCTTTAATATCTTAAAACACCAAGACTCTTGGGATACCATGTATTTGTGAATACATACATACATATATATGTATACATATACATATTTATATGCATATGAATATACATTGTTTTATTTTAACCTCCCAAGCTTCTAGCATGGTGTCTGACTTGTAATAGGTGCTTAATGTTTTTTTAAGTTTCCCACTAATTACTGTTGCCTTCTGCATATAGCTATAAGAAAAGACTGGATAAAAAATGATGAAAGGGAGTAGGGAAGAAGCAGCTAAAGCTAGGAGAGAAAGTCGGTTCTTATTATGAATACCTTCATCTCAAATCACTAACCTCCAGTATCTCAGATTGTGCAGGATGACCAGAAATAATATGGAGGGTACTGAAGAAGTCTTAGTATAGCTTTGAGCTTTAACAGCTTAAGATTTTGGGGATCCTCTGCATTCCCTTCACTCCATTAAGATGCCCTGTTTTTAGACCATTACTTTATAGGATAATAGAATCATATATTTAAAGCTACCAAAAAAACCAAAAAACCCCCCAAAACTTGGGGGTTAAAAAGTCCAACCCCTTCATCTCACAGAAATGCTATATGATTCCCCTAGGATCACACAGCAAGTGACAGCCTGAGGTAAGAGTCTAACTTAGATCCCCGTGCCTTCAATCCAGTCCTCTGTCCATTATACAGTACTGCCTTTTGATTTTGGAGCCTTGCCTATATTCCCTACAACCTTTAATTAAAGGTATCTGGTTCCCTATCCATATCTAAATTCCAAGCTAATTTGAGATACTTGACCCTTACATATAACAAGCTAGGTCTGTCTACTTTATCTGGTCCTAATCTTTCCAGACCATTTTATCCACAAGATACTCATACCCTGAAATGCAAAGACAATAGAACCAAGAAGATGTATGCTCTACAGGACAAAGGAAATTGAGTTGTCTCCCTACTATAGAGTCAGGGTGAATGCTTTGTTTGGATGAGATTACAGAGGCAAGAAACTATTTTTATAATCCCAAAATGCTTATGTGGCCATTTCTGATTTCAAATAGTTGTCACTTTTGGCCTTACACAAGTATAAACAGTGAGTTTGTATGATCAATCTCAGCACCACTCCATTATGGCAACTCACTAAACGTTCCAATTCTGAGGTCTGATTATAAGATCTGAGAATGAGTCCATGTGCCTTTGCTCCTTCTCCTGTGCCAGTATTTTAGGTTTCCCTATGCATTTTTCACTGGAAGACAGATTGAAAGAAAGTCTAAAACAAACAAAAAAAAATCATAGTGAAGCCAAATATTTCTGAGGCACCTAGTTCTTTGGGAAGATCATCCCATCCAAATCACTATAATAATGAAAAGTTTGTTCTGATTACAGGGGCCCCACCATGGTTTGCTGAATGTTAAGAGTGTCTCTCGAGCTATGTCATCAGAGCCCACAGAATGAAACAACAAGACTCTTGACCACATTTGAGTCTGTCCAAGGCAGTAGCTTCATTTGGAAATAGTAGAAGAAAGAAGAGACAGGGATCAGAAATATAGGGTGGTAATAAAGAGAACTCAGGTAATGGAGAAATTAGATTTTTCTCCCTCAAATATACACTTTCCAAACCCTGTTTTTGTCTGATTATTGTGGAAATTGAGATGATCGAATCATTTTTAGCAAATTATTAATGCATTTTTTTCTTAAAAAGGGACTAAAGGATGGCTGTAGTTCTTTGTGATAGATTGCTTTTCAGTACAGTATAACGTAAACAGATTAACTGCAGTGTTTATTCAGTGTGAAAAAAACAGTTCCAAGAGCCCCAGGTGCTTGCCAAGATCATAATTGTACCTTCTTAAATACTTTCATTACTTGGAAGTACAATAAGGGAAGCAGGGACACATGCTTTCCATTTTGTTGTCAACAAAACACCTCCAAGAAATTAAGCTCTATTTTCACTAGAATTTATCTCTAGAATTGTTCAGGGCATTGGGAAGATGTTGGGAGGTGAAACTTGTTTCACTTCTTCAAGCACTTTGGGAAGGACTATGTGAATTCTTCCCTTGGACAGAGATGTTTCATTTGTGGAATGCTTATAATTTCTCTGAGCTCAGGACAGGCTGAATTGTATCATGCTTACGGAATCAGCTAGATACCTAACATAACCTTGGATAATAGTGAAAAAAATATACCCACACTGGTGCTTGGTTTATTTGATATAGAACTATATTTTTTGGTAAAGAAATGTCATTTTCAATTCCTACTTAAATCATTGGAGAATCAGAAATCTTAATTAATTAGAGCTAGAAGAAAACTAAGAGATCATCATTTCCAATTCACATAACAGATGAAGAAACAGAGGTCCTAAAAGGCCAAATAATTTTTCCACTATTGCCAGAAGAGGCATTTAATAGGATGGGGATTCAAACTCAGATTCTCTAGTTCTAAATGAATGATCTTTTGGCTAAACTACTCTGACTCAAAAATAGATTTTCCTTAGAAATTCATAGTATTAGCAAAGAATGTTAGAAGTGAGAGGCATCTTTCAAATTTTCAAATACCTAGGTAGAATCATAACTACATATACAATGTGTTGGTAGTTTCTGAAAATAGTATCTAAATATGACAGGATTAAATGATGAGGAGAAGCGTGATAAGAAATGGGATAGCTGGCATAAGTACTGGTTGGAAATATGTAAGTATACAATTACAAGGTCTAAATCTACCTGCTCCCCCATCTCTTGCATTTTGGGGGGAGACTATTTTAAATCTCCCATCACTCCAAAATAAATAGGTGTGTGTATGTGTTTGCATGTGTACACACATGTTTGTGTGCACACTCATGCAACAACTTAACTGGAACTTGCCTAATCAGAGCCCTCAACTAATTAGAAGTTTTCTGCACCTGGAAGAAATGAGATCTTTGAGACAGAGAGGAAAAATATTTTTAAAGAGCTGATATAAAGTCTTTTATTAATCAACAAGTATTTATTTAACATCTGTTATATAGTCAGCACTATTTAGTCAAGGAAACAAACAATTTCTTGAGATTCATGGGGTCGTTGCAAATCCATCTCAAGCTTTTAAATTAAAGCTTTTACTTTACTAGTTCTAGAAAATGGCCACTGATATTTATTGATAATCCTGGCATACTTTCTAAGATCTGTAATCTTTAATAAAAGGAGTTTAATTCTGCCCAAGTTTACAAATGTGTTGTATTTTCTATGGCGGAGAATTAGAAAAACATAGTTTATAAAAAACAAAAGTTAAAATAAAAAGGTGCTTTCTGGATAAATCTGAGTTAATTAAAGCCTTTAAATAACCACTATCTACCATTTCTTAGTGTAATACAAAACCCAGCACTCCAAATTCTAGGCTTAAATGAATCTGGAGGATATATCACACACACACACACACACACACACACACACACACACACGTACGCTGACACAAGCATGTGCACAAACATGAAATACACCATTCTCTATTTGGCTCATCATGCCCCCAGAAAAATCTGGGGAAATCTTTGAATATGGCCCATGTCTAGGTTTCTAAAGATGTAACCAAAAGGATCCCAGGCCTTGTACAAGCAATCAGAGTGACAATTAATATTCAGGCAAAGGCATCCTTTAATGCACCTATTTTATTTCAAATAAAATCCATCCCTTCCCCCCCCCCAAACGAACACATTTGTTTCCATAAACAATTGATAAATTTTTCTTCCCTCTCTAGTGAGGCCCACTTTCCCAACAATCCTAAAGTCATTGAATCATAGACTTAGAACAGAGAAACCTTAGAAATAATCTAGTCTGACTGCCTCATTTTAAGATTAAGAGGCAGAGGATCAGAGCATTGAGTAACTATTTTGTTAGATGTTCCACAGGTCTTTAGTTTCAGAGGAAGATCTCTAATACAAGTTCTTTGGATCAGAATTTTCTTAGCACCATCGTGTTTCACTTATCAAGGTAAGAGATGTGGATGCAAGAGGCAATATTGATAAAGAATATAAATTCACTTGTAAATTCTTATAGAGAAAAAAATTCACAGCATCAAATTTTTGCTATTTAAAAAATCATGGGGGAAAAGAGTACCAATGGATATGGGAATGGCTGAACAAATTGATGTATATGAATGTAACAGAATATTATGATATAAAAATTAATATGAGAAATGGGAAAAAGTATAAAGTATAAACTGACATTTAGTGCTGTAAATTTAACCTAAAACACTATACAGTGACTGCAATAACAAAAAAAAATGAAAAGAATGCTAAAATAAAGTCAAATATTTAATTTCAATAACTAATATTGACTCTGGAAAAAAAAATAATGAAAACCATTCCTCTAATTTCCTTGTGGAAGTGAGAGGGCCTATGTTTGTGCAATGTAGTATATACTGACATGCAGACACTATATTACTTTTGCATACTTTATTAAAAGAAAAGGGTCATTGTGTATGTGGGGGAACACTTAGAAATTACTAATATTAAAAACAAAATGTATTAGTAGAATTTACAATCTTATGGAGAAGGACTATGGAAATATATGATCACCTCACAAACTGAGGAAAGGCAGAATGTTAGAGGGCACATTTTTTAGAGCTTTGCAAAAGATCTAAATAAGCAAAGTCACTCAAAGAACATTTAAAGATGAAGCTGCAAGATGATTAAATGTTAGGGTTCAGGAATTTGGGGATCCTGATGAGAAGTTTATCTTTGAATTGAGGCTCAGAGGGTGTGATATGTGATTCCCTTGAGAAACATGAGACCCTGAGATTTCACAGAGATAGCTGATAATGGCTTTATAACAGGCTATTCAAAAGTGATCTTAGAAAATGGCTTGCCTGGAGGCACACTCTATTATCAAGATGAAAACTCCACCTTCTTGCTGAATACCTCCTTTCAATACAGACTTAATGTGTGGGCTAGTGGATAAAGGGCATGATCACAGAGAGTGGGGAAAGGAAGGAGGCAAAGAGGAGGGGTCAGGCTAGGAGGAGGGGCAAGGCTAGGAGGCAAGGCTAAGAGAAGAGGGAAGATATAATGGGACAGGCTGGCTGTAGGGGAGGAGCTGAATAAAGAACTGCCTTATTACATCCTCCTCTGGCTTGACTCTCCTTTGGGTGAATATACTGGTTGTATCCAGATGCGCACGGAAGCCTGGGAAAAGGTGAAATCCCACTGCCCTTAAGTATGGTACTTAGCAATTAAACAGATGAAATATTTAAAAATATCAGTAAAAATTTGAATAACAGACACTTTTAATCAAGGAGAGTAGAGTACATTATAATACTATGCCCACATAAACATACACACATATCCTACCACTTTCCTTCTTGTCCTAAGTGGAATAATTTTTTTCTTAAAAAGTTTTTGAATTTCATTTAACCAATATTAACCATCTGTCTTCTCTAATTGAACTGATTCCTTTTTTTATTTAACAAACATTACCTACCTATATCTCTGCAAAGAATATGATCTAATTCTCTAAATCTGTTTTATGATATTTGCATTTTTACTTATTACATTACAGATTAAGGCATTGTGGATTATTATATAAAATCTAAGTATCAGCTGAATATCTGCCATGAATATGTCCAGTTCCCTAAGCAGTTTTTTTTTTATTAAAAGGGAAGCTCTTTACTAAATAATTTTTGTTTTTTAGTTAACTAATCAGTGCACATTTAAGCTCTCTTGTTTCTGATTCACTTTTCTTATCCATTCCAATTTTTTTATTATTATTTTTAACCTATGCCAAGTGGTTTTGATGACTGCTGCTTCACAATACAGTTTGAGTTCTGAGGAATATTATTTTTCTTTCATCTCTATTTTTTTATAGTTTACTTTGATAATTTAGATATTTTTATTTTTCAAGATTAAATTTGTTATTATTTTATCAAGATGTATCAAGTATCTCTCTGGAAATTTGATTGGTATAACATTGAAAATATAAATTAACTTTGTTATTTTTATTTTATTGGTATGTCCCAGCCATGAGCACTAAATTCTCCTTCAATTAGATAAGTTGTCCTTTTTTTTCTTTAAGGGACATTATATGATTAAAAACATGAATATATTTTGAATGACTTTACAATTAATCCTCAAATATTTTACATAGTAATTTTTGGAATTGTACTTACATTTCTATTATTGTTGCATAGTTTTTGTTATTATTATATAGAAATTCTACTGGTATTTGAAATTTGCTTTATAATTTTTTGCAGTTGTTCCTTTACAGATAATTATAGGTATTTCCTGAGATTGTATTATTTAGCAACTTTATTTATTCTTCTGCTAATTTGGGCATCTCATTAAAAAAGATATTCATTTAATTCATTTGTGGTTTTAGTTTTGTTAGCATATAACTATGCATAATAAGTTTTTATGATCATTTTATATTTTTATAGTTTTGCTGGGATTTTGCCATATTCATTTGCTAATTTGATTTGATTTTCTGTCCTCCTTTTAAATAAGATTGACCAAAGGATTATCATTGTAATTAGTCTTTTCATTTCTGTTTTTATTTATAATTTGTCTTCAATTTTCTCTTTCTATGTAATTATTTTAAATTTATTTATTTATTTCTACTTTACATAAATGCATATTCATTTTAAAAACTATCTCCTTTGTTTATTGTGTTAATATATGTTTGCAGGGATATGTCTTCTCCCCTCAGTACTGTTTTAGCTATCTCTGGGAGCTAGGTATGTTATTTCATCATTATCACTTTCCTTCACACAATTATTCTATGACTTTTTTTTGACCCCACCCTCTATCATTATTTAAGATTTCCTTATAAAGACTCTATATGTATCTGCATCTCTTATTTGTTCTCCTTGAGTTAATTACTATTTTTTTTCTTATGATCTTCAAAGGATATGTTTACTATTTCTGCCTTTTTACATTTGCTTGATTCACTTTAATAGGAGGCAACTTTTTGTAAAATTTCTGTGATTGATATGAGTAATGCATACATTTTTATTATTCAGTTGTTTTTAGTTGCATCCAATTCTTCATAATTCCATATAGGATTTTCTTGCCAGAGATAATACAGTGGTTTACTGTTTCCTTCCCCAACTCATTTATGAATGCTGAAATTGAGGTAAAGAAAATTAAGTGACTTGTCCAGAATCACACAACTAATAAGTATCTGTTGTCAGATTTGAACTAAAGGAAGATGAATCTTTTTTTTTTTTTTTTTTTTTTTTTTTTTTGCTGAGGCAATTGGGGTTAAGTGACTTGCCTAGGCTAGGAAGTGTTAAGTGTCTGAGGTCATATTTGAACTCAAATCCTCCTGACTTCAGGGCTGGTGCTCTCTCCACTGCACAATCTACCTGCCCCAGAAGATGAATCTTCTTGATTCCAAGGCTGGTACTTTTTCCACTGTGCCACCTAGATGTCCCATAGATTCTTTAGCAATTCCATTTAGAAGACACTATACATTCTTTAATTCTAATTTCTTCAAAATTTTTCCAGTTCTATATTTTCTTTTTTTTTCTTATCTTTGGGTGAGATTTATCCCAAACAGAGAGGGGGATATTGAAATCTGCCACTGTTGTATTATTTTTTAATGTCTTCTTATAGTTAAATTAATTTTTTCTTAATGAATTTAAATGTTAAAGCATCCATGTTTAACATTGGTACTGAATTGTGTTTTTGGCTTCATTTTTGGTACAATGTAGTTTTCTTTTTTATCCCTTTTCGCTTTGTCTATTTTGTGTCTATGTTGCAATTGTTATGTTGTAGTCATTGTTTCATTCACTTAATGCATAATAATTTTCCCAGTCTCTCAATTTTATTCTATTCATCACTTTATTTAGGAATGATTTTCTTATAAGTAACAGATTGCGGGGTTTGTTTTCTTTGCTAATCTATCACTCTTTTTCATTTATTGGACTTTTTAATCCATTCACATTTATATTTATGAGTTAGGAAAATATTTTTCATGTTTTACATTTAATATTTATCCTAAATTAGAATTTTTTCCCTTTACTTTTTTAAACACAATATTTATTCCTCTTCATTTATTTTATTTTAATCTTCTTTAAGGCAATTCTATTCCCAATGACATTCTTACACTTACCCTCAACCCTCCCTCATATTCCCATTTGTAAATTACTTTTTTGACTAATTTTTGTTACTTATTAGTTCTTTTTTTCTTTCTTCCTTTTAGTTAGTGATTTAATTCTTCTCCATTTCCTCCTATATCAGTTAAGTAATTAAATAAAATATCCTTTCATTTCTTCCTCTTTGATTTATTTAGTTAATTGGTTTTTAAAATTTTAATTTATAAACCTTTTTCTTTTAAAAGTTTTCCCTTTATTGTCATTGTTTATCATTACTTTCTGTATATTTTAGATTTTTATTCTTTGATGTATACTTTTTATTTATTATATTCCTCATGTATGTAAAACTTCAAATGTACCTTGATGAGGTTCCCTTTTCTAAATAGTTTCTAGGTTTCTGCTTACCCTTTTTTGTATTTTGCTTCACTCTTAGAAATAGCAATTCCTACCTATGAGAGATTTTGCCCCATGGTAGAACGTTTCCTACATCCCTAGTTTTAAAATTCATTAGTAACTTTTGCTGTTCTCATGTTTTTCCTACTTGCCATGAAAATTTCCTCCTTCCTTCCATTCTTCTGGATAACCATTTTCTCTAGGAACTCTCATTCCTTTTTTTTCTGAGGAAGGATTAATATTTGCTCTAAACAACAAATCTCGGCAAGCTGAATCTGTTGTAAGACTCCTACCTCTCTTCCCTCATGAAAATGTTCTTCAGTGATATCTTTCCTACCACTAAAACAAAATTTCTCTCTTTCCTTATTCCCTTTTTCAATATCTCCCTTTGCTACTCTCATTCATCCTCCTGTAGGCCCTCTTTTTCATGGGAGATTTGAGGAGTTACTTTTCCTTCATTATTAACATTTAACTTGATTCATTTATAACATACATTGTCCTCCATTCCTTATTTGTACTCTTCTATTCTGTAATTTAGTACACTGATTCACTTGTAATTGAGGTGTTGTAAAGTTCAGTCCATGATAATCTTTCCCTTCTTTTCTAATATAACTTCTCTTTAATTTCTGCCTTCACTTTTTAAAAAAAATATACTTTTAAAAAGAAATCTTTTAATGGTGTCCTATATCATTTGTATTGTTGCCTCTGGTTGCTATATTTGTTTCCTTTTCTTATATTTCTATTGTCTAGAGAATCTGAAAAACAAATTAGTTAAGGCCTGCTTTTCTTTCTAGGAATGACTTGAACACTTTTTTTTTCTTTTCTATTTTTAATATATGTGTGCAGAATTTATCATTTTAAGTTGAATCCTGAACTTTGCTTTTTGGAACAAATCATTTCATTATCTCTTGAAGTTTCTGGTAAGTTCCAAATACTATCATGTTTTCCAGATTTGTATTCCTTTATATCTAAAAGTCTTTCTTCTGATCATTTGCAGCATGTTATGTTTATTATGAGAATTATAAAACTTGAGAATTATATGTCTGGGATTTTTTCAGTATACAATTTTGGTTTGTGTGTTTTCATGAAATAAACTGTTAATTCTTCTATCTACGTATTTTAGTTTGTGGGCAGAAGTAATAGGAAGTTTTGCGACATTATTTCTTTTTAAGTTTTATTTTTCAGCAAATTTTTCTAAAACAGATTTCTCATCATTTCTTAATAGCATAATGATATTCACTTATAATAATTATACCACATTTCCCAATTGATGAGCATCCCCTCAATTTCTAGAAAGAGCTTCTATGAATACACCTATACAAATGGATCTGTCCCCCCCTTTTGTTTAATCTCTGTTGGATATAGACCTACTAGTGGATTTGCAGGATCAAGGGGTATCTACTCTTTGTGAATAGTTGCAAATTGCTCTCTAGAATGTGAACAAGCTTATAACTCCACCAACAGTGTATACTGCTATCTCAATTTTCTCATGTCCCATGAAACAATTTTATTTTCCTTGTTTATTGTATTAGCTGATCTGATGGGTATGAGGTAGTATCTCACAATTGTTTTAATTTGCATTTTTCTAATCAATAGTAATTTAGAGCATTTTATATTACTATAGACAGCTTTGATATCTTCCTCTGAAAACTGCCAGTTCATATTCTTTGACCATTTATCAATTAAGGAATGATTTATAATCTAATAAATTTGATTTTGTGATTGTGTTTGTGAAGTGAGACCTCTATTAGAGACACCCACTGTAACAACAACAAAACCTTTTCAACTTAATATAATTAGAATTTTCCATCTTCCACTTCATAATGATCTGTATCTCTTTTTGGTCCTAATTTTTTTCTTTTTTCAAAGATTTAATTAGTAAATTAATCCATGTTCTCTTAATTTTCATATAGTAATCCATATCTTTGTATCTGGTGTGATTTGTTGGTCTATACCTATTTTCTGCCATAATGTTTTCCAGAATGTTTTTGGATTTATCAAACCTGAGATTACTATTAGTATTGTATATTATTTAGCTAATCAATTTCACTGACCCACCATTCTATTCTTTGAAATTTTTACTCATTTTAAACTTAAATGCAAAATGAGAAAAGAAAAGATAAGAAGTAAACAATTTGACTTAATTGAGTCTCTCATAATTGATCTTTAATATTTTCCTTGTATTTCTCCCAGATATTATATATATATATATATATATATATATATTATCCATTAAGTTCTGCTATTTTTGTCAAAATACCTAAAAGTCTTTCAGTTCATTAAAAATCTTTTTTTTTCCATTCAGGAGTATGCTTAACTTTTCTGGGTAAGTTACCCTTGGTCATAACCCCAATTCTTTTGCTGTACAAAATATGGTGTTCCAAGTCCTGTGCTCCTTCAATGTAATAGTTGCTAGATCTTGTGTAATCCTTATTGTAGTTCCATAATATTTAAATGTATTTCTTGTTTGTAATATTTTCTTCTTTATCTTGGAATTTTGAAACTTGACTATGATATTCTTATAAATTTTCCTTCCGAGATCACTTTCAGGTAGTTATTGGTAGATTTCATTTCTTATTCTGGTCCCTTCTTATTTTCCTATCAGGTAGATTTCTACATCCAACTGAGTATGGATGTTATTCCTTCTTTGAGTCAATTTTGATGAGAGCAATATTCAAGCCATATCCCCCAATCTTTCTCTCTGATGCAATAGCTTTCTGTACCTCTTTAACATGAGATAATTGACCTCATTATATCTCTGCCTTCTTTCTTTTCCCAGTGACATATTCTCATAATTTTGGGATGTTTATATAGCATTCCATGATGGTTAACCCATACCCATTCTTTCTGTCTATGTTTACTCCATCTAATTGTCCTAATAATGCTAAAGTTCTTAAGAATTACAAGTTTCCTCTTTCCATATAAGGATAGAAATATTCTGACATCATTGAATTTCTTATTTTTTTTCCTATTTCCTGTTTACCTTTTTATGATGCTCTTGAGTCTTGTATTTGAAAATGAAATTTTCTGTTCAGATCTGATCTTTTCATTTCCTCTCTTTCATTAATTATCATTTTTTTCAACCCTGAAGGATTTTAATCAGCTGAGCTAGTTAGGTGATTCTTGGTTGTAACACCTCCTTTTTTGCCTTCCAGAATCTCATTCCAAACCCTCCAATCCTTTAATGTAGAAGCTGGTAAATCCTGTGTAATCTTGACTGTGACTCCACTATATAAGAATTGTTTCTTTTTTGCTGCTTGAAATATTTTTCTCCTTGTCCTAGGAGTTCTAGAATTTGGTCATGGCATTTTTAAGTATTTTTATTTTGGAATTTCTTCCAGGAGGTGACTTGTGTTTTATTTAAAGATCTATTTTATCATCCAGTTCTGGAATATCAAAGCAGTTTTCCTTATCTGTATCTTAAATCCCAAGTAATTATTATCTTTTCATTATTGTTATTGCTTGTTGTTGTAGTGAGACTTGCCACTGTGGATTCAAGTTTTCCTTATTCTACCATTTTTCCTACAGTGCTGGTCATAAATTCTACTTTCATTGTTTTAAACTATTCAAGAATATCATGCTGTGGTTTTATACTCTTTTGGGATTTCCTTGATTCCTTTGTCTTTTTAGATGCTGATTAATTTTGTAATTTATTTATGGATGCTTGTATTAATTTAGCTTATCTGAAAGTCATAAGCCCTTATAAAATTTTTATTTTCCTTGGTACTTCATCTACTTATGCTTCAGGACTTTGAGTTTTCTTCCTCCTGAGAACTTTAGTAATTGGTGTTATATTCTCCTTATAATTCTCTATTATTTACTTTCTGACTCTATCTCCTTTGTTTGCAATTTTCTTGGAGTCTAAAATTCAAACCTATTTCAGCTTACTAGTACACTGGAAAATTCACTTAGCCTCCTGTGCCAGCAGATTTCTGGGAAGATGAAGATTCACTTAGCTGGATGCTTAGTGAAGTTCTACACAACCTAACATATATATTTTATCCCAGTTCTCTATGTTGCTCAGTACTCTAGCTGAACTATATTATAATACAGATTACTGCCATACTGCTGTCACAGTCAGAGCAAGTTTCTGATTTCTGGTTTTGTCAGCATGGAGAAGAAGAAGAAGAAGGAATAGGAGGGTAGCAGAGCAAATAAATCTGTTGCAAACCCAATAGGTTGGATTGTGCAGCCCTGACTTAACTGGGTAGGTAACAGGGGAGGATTTCTGAGTGGGTTTGTTAGGGATAAGGAATTTGACTTCAGTGATATTATTTCCTTGGATTGTTAGTGTGTTAAAATTTTCATTGTCCTAGATGATAGAAACCGCTGGAACAACATTATTTCTTTTGCATAATTCCCGTTGCCCAGAAGTTTGAGAGTTTGTAAGGATAAAAGAAAATGTATAGTATATTAATATGGTTGGTCATATAATATAGAATTATGAACCAAAAGCTCCTGACTCAAAATCCAGTACTCTTCTCCAAGCCACCCTATTACCTCTTTTATGTTATTCTCCAACAAGAATGGTATATTTTTTTCTGCAAATTTAGGCTCAAAATTTCCAAATGTTTTATTCATACTCTCCTTCCTTCCTATAATCCCTATACCTTTTCCCACATTCCTTGGTTTTCCTTTCTAAATGCTATTTACTTTTAAAACCTACTTTAGTTCCCATATCTCCTTAGAAGCCTTTCCTCACCATCCTTTAGGAATTTTTTTCCTTCCTAAAGATTATTTTACTGCTCTGTTCTTCTTTATGTGGCACTTACTGAGTACTGTTTCATATATTTTCGTATATATAAACACAAACACATGTGTATATGTCCAATACAGAAACTTCTTTGACAGTAGAACTCATGTCTTTAACAATCCAATTAAAAAACTTTTATTATACAGTACTTTTGGGGAGGCAAGAGACAATCTGCTATATATAGTGACTAGAGGGTCAATCTTGGAGTTAGGAAGTTCTTTGTTCAAATACATCCCTAGATACAAAATAGTTGTGTAGCTATAGAAAGTCACTTAAACTCCTAGAGGCCTCAGAAACTTTATGAAAATATAAAATATTAGTAGGTAAACTTCCTCAATAGAGGGAGTTTTCTACTCCAAGAAGTATATACAAGTGAAATCACAAGTATAGATCCTAGATCTCTCAGCCTCCATCCTCTCAATTTGCCATTCCTTATCTAGAATCTGGGACTAGTAAGATACAAACCAAAACCATTCCCTGTCCTGAAGGAGTTTTCTTTTTACTGGAATGGCCTTTGTCTCTTTTTCTTCCTAGGATATCTGAACTCTAAACTTCTCTTGGAAAGTGTTTAATTTCTATTTGTGGATTGAATGACTAGTTTCTAAGTTTCTAAAATGAATGTAAGCAGGAAAAGGGGAAATGTTTCCTAACTGTATCCCATACTTCAACCCTGCATCCAACTATCCTACTTACCAACATCAAATGTCTGAGTTTCCCTGTTTGGTTTAATGATTTTCCTGTAGATCTCCATATTTCTTTCATGAAGAAATCACTCTATCCTGCTGTGTAATTAATTCGAATGTACAGTATGGTAAATGTTTTCCTGTAGACTGCCTTATTTTCTGGTAAATTACAGGAAATCCTATACAGTACACCTGGGATACCCTGCAGTTTGAAATTACAATATTAAGTGTCTCCCAGTTCCTCCTACTTGGCTAGGATGGTGGTCTGATTGTGAATATCTTTCTAGTTAGATGTGTAATAAACTGGGATGGTAGCAAATTAATTTATTCCCCATTAACTTAAAATTAATAAGATTTTAATTCTGAATTCATACATATAAACACACATACATTCTCACACTAACACACACACACACACACACACACACACATACAACCACACAAACATCACCCTGTTTACAACCCAAGGAAGATGAAATTGTACTGAGACTTTTAGTTACAGGTTTTGTTCAAAAACATATGGCACATACAAATTTGTAACAAAATCCATAAGTTTAAGGTATATTGCCAGTAAATTCCCTGACCAAGCTTTAGTTCTGTGTGATGTCACATCTATACAAGTCCTGTGATAGCATTAAAGCAATCCCAGCTGTTTCTGATCGAAGCAATGTAGACTTCTTAAGGGAGGTTGAAGGTTCCTTCTTGCCCTTTCTTTTTTCCATTCATCCCTTCTTTTCCACTCCCATGCTAAATGACTCTACATAAAAAAGGGACTTTTTAAGATGGTGATCAGTAAGTTCTAAGGAGATTGACCCAAGGCATACAATTCTGCAGATACACTGAAAAAAGCCCTGAAAGATTTTTCTCTTGGAAATCAATGTGAAAAGTTTCTACAACTCCTCTTCACCTGTACAAAACAAATATCCTGATGGTTTTTTTTTCTGAATGACTTCTTAAGCCCTAGGCTGAGGGAGATGAAGGGAATGAAAACCTCTTCCTCTTTTGCACTATTTGGGATGATGAAAATTTCAGTTACCCCATGACCCAGAATATGGGGGAGAGACAAAGAGACAGAGACAGAGAGAGATAGAAAGAGAGAAATAGAGACACAGGCACAGAAATAGACACAGAGACACAGAATCACCAACAGAGACAAAGAGCAGATTGATCAGGTACTGAATGAATAGTTTGGGATCATGGCTCATTCAATTATGAAAGGCAATTAAACATAGATTTTCAGACATTTTTTATATGTGTCCAATTCTTTGGTACACTATTTAGGGGTTTCTTGGCAAAAATCCTGGGCTGGTTTGCCATTTCCTTCTCCAGATCATTTTACAGATGAGGAAACTGAGGCAGAATTAAGTGTCTTGCCATTTGTAAGTGTTTGAGGCCATCTTTGAACTCAAGATGAAGACTTTTCCTGACTC
The DNA here is from genome assembly GCA_023553655.1 of Myrmecobius fasciatus. Classification (NCBI taxonomy): domain Eukaryota; kingdom Metazoa; phylum Chordata; class Mammalia; order Dasyuromorphia; family Myrmecobiidae; genus Myrmecobius; species Myrmecobius fasciatus. Next base: position 20,959 of record JAJPUD010007205.1, on the reverse strand, counting down.
CAGGCCTAGCATTATTTCCACTGCATTTCCTAGCTTCTCTGACTTCAAGCCTGGCACATATATTCCTCAACAAATGTAGCCTTGAGCCTAGAAAATTTAATCTTCCCTTTTCTTTCTTTAAGATCAACAAGGAAATTTTCTTTCTCTAAAATTTATAGTAATCTAGCCTGAATAATAATATATGCCTGAACAAAGCTTCACAAACATAATGTACACATATGCATGTTCATAGCAAATATATACCAATGTACACATGTATATATGTATGTGTGTATGTATAATAAAAGCAATCTCATTAAAGATTGTACCTTAATTTCATGCAGTTTGGATGAGAAAGGGTTTTCTGCCTTTTAAAAAAATATACCCACTCGTTTTTTTTTTTTTTCTTTTCTTGTCCCAAAACGGCACTGCATCAAAAAAGGTTGGACCTTAAACTGGGATAAACAGCCCACTCATTAGACTCTAAAACAATTGATTCTGCTCTCAGTTCTACTCTTTTTCTCTTTCCATCTGTCCAGCATGTGGAGTATTTGCCAGCTTCTTTGGACTTCCTGAACTTGAAATGAAGAAGAATCTTTTTTTTTTCTACACCTGCTAACAGTTTAGGAGTCTGCTCACACATGGAAATGAGTACTTGTCCTACCTAGGGGAGTCTAAACCATTGAGTCACTGGTTACCTTTTCTATTAGTGTTTCTTTTTCTGAGCACAGGTGATATATAACAGCAATTCTGAGACAGACATTTCTAGCCTTGGAGAAAATCTCTTGAGTTTGAGAAGTTCCTAAATTTGAAGTCCTTTTATTGGAGCTGAGGGAAGCAGGAGATGTCTAAAATTAGACCCTTCTTAGAGAAAGGTGAGATGACTACCATCAGAATGATGAACCCAATTCATTCCCTCTATTGCCAAATGATATGGACCTTGAAGGAATTATTTGGACAGTACAAAGTCAAGACAAAGACGAAATAACTATTCACTACTTCTTAGTCTCTTGTGTCTTTTGCTTTTTTAAACATCAACAACAACAATCTCTGGGAAGAACCTAACATGAGTTATGCACTGCTGTTTCATGTTTTAGCTTTTTCACAAATGAACATTTATTAGCCTTTTGTATTTTGGATTCAAGAGTTCCTTTTCAGACTTTCAGAAAAACTTGAAAGTCTGGAGGGACTAAAAGATGAAGACATTTGAAGTCTAGAAATAAAAACTTTCATTTGCAAAATTCAATCCTTATCTTAGAAAGAATCTGAGAGTTAAATGACTCAATGGTATAAGGAGAGATCAGTTAGACACTTAACTCTATTCTGTATAAATATTTGTGTCTCTGTGTGTGTGTGCATGCACGTATGTATGTAGAGGAAATAGCTATTGTATGTCGGACCTACTTTGTAAAATACATTGGATATCTTTCTATTTCCTTTTGGATAGATCTTAGATGAGAGTCAGATTTAACCTTTGTTTAAATGATTCTTGATAGCATCTTGTTAGGTCTCTGGGGTGGAGTCAGAAGGAGCAAGAAATGATGAGAAGGGAATAGGGGGTGGTAGAGAACATGATACCAAAATGCTGTAGAAATTAATCTTAGAAAGGATATGCTAATAAATGTTTAACAACCAGTTCTCAAAACATGCTCATTACACTTTTAATTATTAACATCTTCTCTATTACTTTCTTGACAATTAATAAAATAATAAATCAAGACCTGATATGTAACAATTGCTTACTCCTGAGGTATGAATGTTCACACAGAAAAGTTTAAAATTAGACTCATCTGAATTAGTATGAGCTGGCTCCAAGCATACTTGTGAATTTAGTTCTCCTGAACTCAAAGCTGAGGTGCCTAGCAAGGAGCCAAGAGCTGTTAAACAGACACATAAAAGTACATATGTATATTCTTGTATCATATGCAAGGTATACATAAATAAGTGCATCATCTGTATAAACTCCTTATATATAAGACCTTTACAACCTTAATACATGCATATTCATATATTGATATTCATGTATCCAGGAACACAATTCAGCACATATGCATATTTGTATGTTATTATATTATACATGTATATGCTTCATTACATGCATGTGTTTTCACACATGTGTTTGGTTTACACAATGTTTATGTAAACCCTATGCATACTTACATATTTACATATGTTTGTGTGCAAATTTTATCCAATGGTTAAACACCTGAAGGTAGAACTCACCAAAGGGAAAAGTGTGGATTCCATGGCCTCACAAATACAAATGATCTTTAAAAGAAAGTATTATTCCTTGAACCCACTCTATGTTGTCTCTCTTTTCTTCCTCTATTAAAGGTACAATTCAGGCCAAGAAATTTTTTATAAGGTGTTATTCATAAGGTTGGCCTTGCAGTTTGTAAACACATAGAAACTTAGTGTTGGTTCAAGGTCAGAGCCTTTAGAACCCAAGCAAAGCTTTAGAGTAGTTAGCTGTTAAAGAAAGGCACCAAGTGCCAAGTGTTTGATGACTTGGGAGCCTTTTAAAAGTTCTTTTCCTTAAAAGCAATGATGTCACGGTGGAGGAATATGATGTCAGGGGCTTTAAAAAAGATCATAATGTTTTTGAAAATTCCTAGGCCATGTTGGGAAGTTTATGTGCTTTAGAAGGAACAGAACAAACAGTGTTCTTTTTTCTTCCTGCTTTCTACCTCCTTTACAAGTACCCCTGCCAAAAACACAAAGGTGAAGTAAGTTCTGCCATTGCCTTTCTCCCTTTGGGAATATAGCCAGCTTTTATTACCAGAACTTGTTCCTTCTTTAATAGTGTTGCAGTAAAACTTTGAAAAAGAGTTCCCTGGCGTAACTACTACATGAGATATTAAATAGCCAGCCTACCTCTAGAACCAGCTCTTACTTTCCATGAAGCAAGGGTGTTGCTCCCCCTTTGAAATTTATTGGAACCTCTCAGTAGGACTACATTCACTGGGGGAGGGATATTAATTATTTTCATTTAATAAGACTCCAGATTCCCTGTTCCCCCTCTCCTTTTTCTTTCTTTCTCCTTACTACTTTCCTTTCACTATCTCCTTCCCTACACTCATTTGCCTTCCCTCCTCGCCCCCCCCCAAAAAAAAACTCAGTACTAATAAGATGTTGCTATTTAACTTTTTTCCTATTGATACACTTTCAAAGACAACAATCTCAGATTCTGATGGTAAACTATTGGGTAAATCATCTGTCAAGAATGATTAAGGGGCTAGAGAGATTGATTTATGGGGAAAGATTAAAAGAACTAAGTACATAGAGCTTGGTTAAGCAGAAACTAAGGGGGCACTTGATAGCCATCTACTAAAATGTGAAAGGGGTGGAACACCAGGGAGGAGAAGAATTATTTAGCCGACTAACCATGTTCTAGCTAGGAGTAATGGGAAGAAATGAAGGGGAGGGAACTGGAAGATGGGTATCAGAAAAAGCTTTCTGACAGTGAGATCCATGAGATGGCAGGATAATCTCCTGGGAGAACTTGGTCCATGGCCCACCCTCTGAGACCTGTCAACAGAGTACAAAGCACACTATATTTCAGGGAACAATCAGGTATCAATGGATGGATAGGTAGCTTTCTTAAATTTCTTTTTTTCTTTTTTATTTGTTCTGGATCAATAAACACTATATTTTCTTTCAAACCAAAACAGGAGAAAGGAATTCCCTCAGTTAAACACTGCTACAGTGATTGGTAGTACAAGAAATGGGCCACACCAGCAACTACAAAGTATCTAGATAGTCCCCTTATGAGAAACTGTCACTTTTCCCATTCTTTTGAGGACAATAAGTTACCCTTTTTTTCAAGTATGGGTAAAAGAAGAGGCTGTAAATATTGACCAGCCTAGTGGAAATTCAGGATGGGAGCAATCATTGGAGGTGATGGCCTTCAATCACTTTTAAGAATCACTCTTTTGTACAAATTTCTTTCAGCCTAAAATGAGCAGCCACTTCATATTTATTAGGGATATATTTTTTGATTTATCCTTATTTGCCTGTCATCTTCTTTATTTTTGTAAAGCAAACAATTCACCTTGCTTTTCTATAGAGAATATACCATAGGATACCAAGAAGGGGATGTAATCAAAAGAGAGGATTCCCCAAATTGTGGGATTCCTTTCAGTCCCAGAATGGAAGACCCTCTGACTGGTCTATACTGGAATTAAGACCAAATTCCTATTAAGTCAATTGCATATAAATAGAATCATGTTGATGCACTAAATGAAAAAAAAAAGAGAAAATCATATTATTAGTGTTTGGCCTCAAAGTCAAATCATATGAAGCCCTGGCAAATGAGTGACTTAGAGAAATGTTCCAGTTATGCTTTATTATTTGCTAATATAGAAAATATTTGGTTTTTAAGTAAGGATGTGAGATTCCAGGTTGACTTTCCAGTAAATTCTCCATCTTAATCCTATTATTAATGAGGAGAACACAATGCTTCATGTGATAAATTGAGTGCTAAACTTAGAGTCAGAAAGACATATGCTCAAATGAGATCTCAGACATTCACTAACTATGAAACAGGAGGAATTTCAGTTTCTTCAACTATAAAATGAGGTTGTTGGACTAGATGACTTTAGGGTCCAGCTCTAAATCTATAGTCTTATGATCCTCATCAATTATAGCCATGTTATCTGTACTTGAAATGGACTGGAAATCTAATGTGTGTGTGCGTGTGTGTGTGTGTGTGTG
>JAJPUD010007205.1:0-16167 GCA_023553655.1 Myrmecobius fasciatus | reverse complement strand
TTTTTTTTTTTTTGCTGAGGCAATTGGGGTTAAGTGACTTACCTAGGATCACACAGACAAGAATTAAATGTCTGAGGACAGATTTGAACTCAGGTCCTCCTGACTTCAAGGCTGGTGCTCTATCCACTGCACCACCTAGCTGCCCTGGAAGGCACATTTTTTTAAAGCATAAAAGTGACCATTTTGCTCTTGGGTAGTTTCTAGTCTAGAAAAAAAATAGCATAGTGTTCATTTGTTATTGTTTAGTCATTTCTGTCTTCAATTATATATGACTTCATTTGGAATTTTCTTGGCAAAGATGCTAAAATGGTTTGCCATTTCTTTCTCCAACTCATTTTAAAAAGGAGGAAAATGAGGCCAATAGTTCAGTGACTTACTCAGAGTCACACAGCTTGTAAATATCTGAGGTCAAATTTGAATTCATATCTTCCTAATTCCAAGCCCAGATTTCTTTGCCACCCAGATACCCCAAGTATTGTTTATAAGCTCACCAATTTATGTCTGAAAGTGACTTAAAGGTGTCTTTATTTAAGAAATAAGAAAGCTGAGGCCCAGAAATTTTAAATGAGGGGCCTAGTATCACTTAGTTCTTCTAATTCCCAATCCATATTCTTTCTACTTTAACATATATCTTATATTTAGCTTTTTTTAATGCAAAGTAAAATAAACCCCAGTTTAACTGGTTTTCAAAAGTGTCCAAAGGTACTGAACCCATGTAAGCCAAGGTTCTCACAGAGTTGAAAGAATAGTCTAAGAAATGTCTTTGAGTAGAAATAGAATGTATTTATTTTAAAAAAGCAAATATGTATTTTTGACTTCTTGACATCTTCAATCCAATTTGATAAGCATTTACTGTATACCCTGCTAGATTCTAGAGATATAAAGCCAATCAATATATTTATTAATCACCAAAAGGAGTATTAAGTACCACAAATACATTAAGTAAGAGAAGGTAAGGGTAATGGACAAAAAGGTATGGATATTTCTACAATGCCTGCTATGTGTTGAGTGCTGTCTTAAACCCCACAAGTTAGATGTTATTATGATCTTCATTTTGCAATTGAGAAAACTGAGGCAAAAATTGGCTTGACTAGGGTCACACAGCTAACAAGTATCTGATACTGGATTTGAATTCAGCTCTTTCTAATTTCAGGCCCATCACTTTCCTTCTGCACCTTCTGCAACCTTCTAGTTGCCTCTGGGAAAGCAAGTCTTAATAACACCAAATATTTGAATGAAAACTTTCTTTAAAATGACAAAGAATACAAAGATTTCTAATCATATAAGTGGAGAGTGGGAACCCAATCACTTTACTTCCAATAAAAATGACAAAAATTTGAACAATTGGGAAATTATAGATATTCAAATATATCTGGATGTTTGTTGCCTGTTACCTGGACATTTGACCATATCTATTTTCATTGGTTTGAGTGCCATTATCCAAACATATTTAGACTTAAGTCCTTTCATAAGAGTTTGTCATAAAGCCCTAAAAAGAAGGGATATTTAGCATTGGAGTTAGAACTCTATATTAGCTCATCCTGATATATGCAGTCCGTGATGAAGGCATGCAATGTCAGCAAGTAAATATTTCTTTCCTTCTGGATTCTGTGAAAATGTGTCTATTTCTGTATCTTTCCCCTCCATTTCCCCTGTTGCCCACATCTCCTTCTAGAAACATTACTATTGCAAAAGAATCTTGTTTCTGGGTTCTGTGGGTTTTGAATTATATTTTTTCCTGTTGTTTGTTGCATTTGTGTGTACGTGTGTGTGTGTGTGTGTGTGTGTGTGTGTGTGTGTGAAAGAAGAATGTGTGTCCATGTGGTTTAATTATATTAAAATTATACTGGGAGTTCAGTAACCAGTGGCTTGAAAATTAACTGAATTATGAAAGCTGAAATGTTGCTCGTAGCATCAGTTAATGACAAGGTCGCTGCCACTGTCATATTCAAAAAGAATGTCACACATGAATGAGGCTGAGATGACTGTGTTGTCCCAGGGTTCCAGGTAGAGACAATGAAGCAGAGATTCTTTGGGTACTGTTTTATCCCAGACTTGAATCTAATGCATTCTTCTTTCAACTCATTTTGGTTCTGCTGTGTTCCCTTAACATATGGAGTCCCTAGGTATTCTGCTATAACACAGAAACTTTGGGGGCTGGGAATAACAGATCATGAATAGATTGAAAATTCCCACTAAATGCCCCCATGGGGGGTCGGTGCAAAGATTCATTGTGCGTTGTTTCTGTCTTTTACAAAAATCAAATATGTCTAGAATTATTTGAATCCAACAGGCAATATTAGTGATCTGAATGCCAGTATACCCCATGCACTATCAGATTAAATAGTGACAGATGTATGCCTATAGTATCTCCTCCTCTCATCCCAGCTCTGGGCAACTGTAGTTAATTGAAAAAGAGGAAAGAGAAAATTGAGTTTGGGACAGTCAGTCCTAGACTAGAGGGAAACAAAAATCAAAAATTCAGAGCTTTCATCTCAGGCATCAAAGTCATCTTGAAGACAGTTTGGAGGATGGAAAGGATAAAGTTGAGGGTCAGTAGCATGGGGTAGTAGATAGGGCCCTGGATTTGGAGTGAGGAAGATCCGAGTTTAAATCCAATTGCTGCAGGAACTTACTAGCTGGTCAAATAATTTAATTTCCCTATGCTTCTATTTCTTCATCTGGAAAATTAGGGCACTGTACTTGGACTTGATGGTCTTTTAAAGACTCCTCCAGATATAAATCTTTGAAATATATATATATATATATATATAAAGCCTAGCTTAAAGAAAATTAAAAGAGGAGAAATTACTAACAACAGAAAGGATCAGGAAGTTGTCTCATAGAGGTGGTATTACCTGAGTTATTCCTTGAAAAAAAAAACAGTTTGAGGGAGGTAAGCAGGAGGAAAAAGTGCCTTCCAAGCATGCAAAATAGCTTGTGTGAAGGCATGGAGTGGGAAATGGAGTGTCATGTGCAATACCTGGCGTTCCAGCTTGAGAAGAGTTTGTGAACATAGCATATATTCTATTTATGAAATAAGGCTGGAGAGATAAGTAGGAGTAAAAACCTTTGATGTCAAGTTAAAGAAATTGAGTTTTATCCTATAGGAAATGAAAAGACCATGATGGCTTTGGAGAAGGGGAGAGACATGATTAAACTTCTGTTTCCAGTCATCTATAACTCCATCATCTTTTCTTTGATTGTTCCTGTCTGGAAGGGCTTTTTATAGCCTCTTTGCTGAGTATTCAGATTAGTGTGCTCCAGGAATTTTCCCGGCCTCCCTGGAACCCTGTACCAACCATCAAAAATATATACATGGATAATTTTTAACATTAACCCTTACAAAACTATTTGTCAACTCTAAACTCTCTCTACTGTTATATTTCTAGATGACTTTTAGACTAGATATCTTATAAACATCTTAAATTCAATATTTATAAAACTGAACTCATCTAACCACCCAGCTTTTCCTAACTTGCATAGAACTATGAAAGTATCATTGTCTCAGTCACTCTAGACTCAAATCCAAGGTGTCATTCTCAACTCTCCCCCTTACTCTCTCCCACCCCAGATTCAATCATTTTCTCAGTCCTATCATTTCTATCTTGGTAACATCTCTGGGAATATACCCCCATCTCTTCTCTGTCATCAACACAAACCTGAAGCAGCAGTCCAGACATGACATCATTAGGATTGTTGGTTGGTTCCCTACTTTTCTATCCCCATTCCAGTCCATCATGCATTCAGCTGTCACACTGATCTTCCTAAAGTGAAAGTGGGTCTAACCATGTCACTTCCATCCCAATTCAACTCTTGATTGCCTCTAGGATAAAAAACAGAGAGGCAGCTAGGTGGCGCAGTGGATAGAGCACCAGCCCTGAAGTCAGTAGGACCTGGGTTCAAATCTGGTCTCAGACACTTAACATTCCCTAGCTGTCTCAGCTCCAGGTATTTTTCTCTAGATGTCCCCCCATTGCAGGAATATACTAATTCTCTCTGTCTCTGTCTCTCTGTCTGTCTGTCTGTCTCTCTCTGTTTTCTCTCTGTCTCTCAGAATTCTTTCTTAATCCAACTCCGCCCCTTTAGTGTACTACCTTTCCTCTGTTGATTATTACCAGTGTATCCTATAGATAATTTGATTGTACATAGTTAATTACTTATCTCCAATTAAGCTGTAATCACCTTGAGATCAGAGACTATCTTTTGTCTTTTTTTTGTATCCACATCGTTTGCCATAAGAGCCAGACACAGAATACATATTTAATAAATATTTGTCGATTTGACTCTGATTCTTGAACCAGAGCAATAAGTAGTATTTGGACCCATTCTAGTCATTGGTACCTGTTATTCTGAGATAAAATTATTTGTTTATGTTGCTACTTCATAGGAGTAAAATGTTATTAATCGACTAATATCCTGAAATCCAAGATTAAGAGAAAAAAATTTCTCAATCTACACAGCCTTAGGCTTCTTCTTGATATACTGATGCTTAATGTGCCTTGGCTGAAAAAGACCAATATGTTTCTCTTATTTTGATCCATTGTTTTTATTAGACTCCTAAATATAAATTTAAAGCTTTCAGTCTTTATGCTTCCTTGATAGCATTGTATGTAATATATGTAATAATGATAGTCTCCTTCAGAAGCTGCTAAGTGGCATAGTGAATAGAATGCTATAACTAGAAACCTAGAATCAAATCCAGCCTCAGATCCTTAATAATCTTTGTAATACTAGACAAGTCAATCTTTGTATGCTTTGGTTTACTCAATTATAAAATGAGAATAAGAATGAGCGTTATTGTGAGAATCAAATATTCATAATGCACCCGATAATGCTTATTTCCTTCCATAGAATATATTTTAAAATTGTGGTTATCAAATTCAAATAGCATTTGGATGTTGTTGGAGAAAGTTTCCCTCAGATGAAGTAACAGTTTGATAGTTGTTTTTCCAGAGGAGCCATATAACTTAATTTTATTTGTATACAATGTTTTGTTACAAGTGCCTCCTTTGACTTTGACTTGAGAGTCATATTAATTTCTTCACAGAAGTAGAAATAATGTATTTAAAGCTAGGTAAAATGATAGTAATCCTAAATTGCCTCTCTTGGTTGATGCCACATTTGAAAAGAAATTATTCTCTATATTACTGTGTTTTAAATAGGGAACAGTTTTTTACATGCGTGCCAAAAACTTTAGAATGTGACATTTTCACTATTCTTGCATATATGTTATATAGTAATAGTGTTTCTCAAAATAATGAATATGAAGCCAAGTCAAAAGCTTTATGGTAATCAATAAAGGCAGTACAATTTTTATAGGGCCTTGAGGTAGTATGTTCAATAATCACAAATCAGTAATGAGTTGCTTTTTATACCACTGGAATATTTTTTGGAATATCCTTTTAGCTCCTCAGTCAATATATTGTTTTCTTTTAAAGGAATGTAGATTACTTGAGTAATATGAACTTTCAGTGTTTTGCAGAATTGTATAAACATTTATTGGTCAATATTTGGAAGTTTATTTATATATGCATACATATACAAACGTATTAGATATATGTAATAATTATATGATGCATTCTATTAAGGAAGAAGGAGTTATGTTTACAAAAGTGAGGAAGACAGTAAAGTGCTTACCTAATAATTTATACACTACTGTGAAACATTTGAACTAATAATTTATCAGGACTCACCACTACCCAATTTTGCAAAGATCAAATTTCAGTTACCTTCCATTCTGGTCAGACTCAACCATTCTGTTCTTCATTGTCTTAATGCTATATCAGCTTTCTGTTTCATGTTTAATGTGTTGTTGTTTTGGATTTCTTGAGTCAGATAAAAGAATCAGAAAATGTCTACATTTTCTTTCTTTGGGGGTTATCTCATTTTTAATTTCTTTGTTTCTCAGACTATTATAATTTTAGATGCTAAATTGTTTTTTTCATTCTTTGCACTGCTTTGACTCCTCATCTTACCTTAACCTTTTCACATTTACTTTTATTTTTTTGGTTAAGAGTAAGTATAATTTCTAATATACTTCCCCCCACCCAGATTGAATCCTACATTTGTTTATTGTTGCCCTTAGTTAACTCATATGACATTCAAGTTTTGTATTGTTTCTTAGCTATGTATTGGTGTAATGTTCCAATGTCTTTCTACAGGCCTACAGTAATTTTGTAAAACCACTTTGTTATGGAAGCATCTAGTTCTTGCCCTTAGCAATACTCCTAAAAATCTCTCCTAAATTTTTCCTCAAATGATCCTAATTATGACAATAATCACAGCAAATGCTGCTGTGTGCAGGTACTAAAGTACTTTTTATAAGCTGTCAAATATTGTGGAAGAATGCTCCTGAGGTTATAGTAGATAACATTCTTTTTGAATTACTGTTTTGGCATAGTTGGTCTATTAGTTGAATACATGCAGTAAAACTTTAAAAAAGATTTTCACAATTATATTCTAAGTATGCCCATCTTTTCTTCCAAATCATTTGAGACATCACCATTATATTTGCCAGCTATTTCATTATTCAGCAGCATTTCTAAAGTTTATGTTAAGTGTAGATTTTCAAAGACTTCAGATTGTTCACTTCGGCCTCTTAAGATTTAAGTAACTCCTCAATTTCCACTCTTGTTTCTTCTAATCTGGGTTTAGGAATAGTGTTATTACTTATGATTGCTCTGCATTGATCTGTATATATGCTATTGTATAACTCAGAGCTGAGGATATTGACAACAGAAAGAAATAATGAAGCCTTTGCTAAAACTGGTACCAGTTTCCATTTTCTCCATGAAACTGTCTTGACACAGGATACACTCATTCCATTTCATGCATATTCTTTGTTTGCTTGCTTTTAGGGATCAGTGCTGCTTTTACTGAAGGATTTCTTTTGTGAAGAGTAAAGGTATTTCTGTTTCTTTCTAAAATATCTTGCCTTCTTCTTGTTACTAGGACATAAAGGAGCACCACTTGTTCTCTTGCATTCCAAGTCAAGTTGATCACACTAATTCAGAGCAGGGCCACCCATGCCAATTATATGACACCCCATTATATTTCTTAGATTTATACTAACAATTATATCATAGTGGCCAGTGTCCTAACGTTAGTAGTATCACTCTGGTTGTTCCAAATGGCTAACATTTCTAGGTTCCTTCTAGGCCTTCACAGCTATCACAGTGTTTTATCATTGTTCATAAAGTCTCTTCACCCTGGCTGATATTTTCCTATTTGTCTTTTGTACTCTGTTACATACCTTCCCACCCCTAGGGAGAACAAATATTACATCTTTACATTTTATGTATGTTAGAGGTCATATAGAAATCATCATGGGAAAAATCACCATCCTACTGTGATTTTTATATGTTTAGTTTTTGGCAAATTAGCACACAAATGGATAAAATGAACAGTTTGTATAAATGAATCAACATATTAAAATGCAAGACTATTTTCTATAGAATTGATAGAAGCCTTTCCAAGTATAGACAGTACAACAGGACTGACCTGTACTTCTTGCTTCCTCCTGTGTTTGATTTCTTCTTCTAGGTTTCTATACTTTGATAGTTTTTTAGTACATATAGTTTGAAAGTTACACAATGCCTTGCACATACTAGGTGCTTAATAAATAAATGTTTATTGATTGATCTAGTATGACATTTTTTTAAAAAATACTTGTTTTCTTGTCATAATATACTTGCCAGGGGATAACACAATGGCAAATCACCACATATTTATTTTCTTTCTACTTTGAATGTACATAAATAAAAGCTTTGCCATGTAAAGTACCAGGATCAATTAATCCTGATATTCCAGGATGTAAAGTTCTATGCCTTTTTATTTCAATGTGAATTTAGCCTTGTTCAAAAAACCCTCCACAAACAAAACACAATAATTCACAATTACTAAATTCTAAGCTCTTAGAACACTGAGTGTTTAGTGTTTTAGACTCTTCCTACCCTTCCACCCTGTTCCCCACTCTCCCTAGCATCATGCCTGACAAATCTCACTATTATCATTTATCAATTTTTTTTGCTTAAAAAAAGCTGTTAACCAACACATTGTTTTCCCTGAAAAAAAAAAAAAAAACAAATAACTTTGAAAGCTTTCCCTATCTTTTCAATTGAGTGGATATTCACTTTACTAGTTTTTGAGGGGAGAAAAATACTAAGACTTGGCTTTATCTAGATTCTTATTGCTTTTACAAGGAGAGCTATTGCTATAAGCTCAAATGCATTGGAAACAGCCCCATGTAGGATAACACAGTGCAGCTTCCAGGAAGGAATTTGGAAGATTTAAACTCATAAATTGTTTTTATCTGAAACCTCCAGTTCACACAATACACTATTTTTTTCCACTTTCAGTTACCATCAAGACAGGTATATGACTGTGGTTTGAGGACTAAAGGGGGACAATATCAAAGAATCACATGCAGACTAGCCCTGGTAAGTTGGGACAGTAACTAAGTTGCAAGAGTTCAAGTAGTTGTAACTCAATACGTTCTTGCTGGTGTCTCTTATTCATGGAATTGAAATACAGTGGAGGAGGAAATTCATAGATTGCTCACTACTATGGTACAGGTATAAAATTCTGAGATTTGGAGTCAGTAACAATCTGGTTTTGAATTCTATCTCTGATATTTATCAGATACATGACTATGAGCAAGACAGTTTATTTCTCCTGGCCTTAGCTTCCTCATCTGAAAAAAAAATGGGGATTAAAAACACCATTAGAACCTACTTTAGAGGATTAGTAAGGTCTTCAAATGAGAAAGGGAAAGAGAAGTGCCTTGCAGTACTCAAAAACACTAATATAAATGGCAACTGTTTTGAAGAAGAGCATGTAGACAGCACATTAACTGAATTGTAAACTTCTTCACTTTTCATAGGAGAGGAACACCACAAGGAAAATGTTAAGCAGCCTCTTCCCCTTTTGATAACAAGTTTTTGTTTTTGTTTTTTGTTTTTTTGTTTTTTGTTTTTAACCATTCAACCCAGATATAAAAAAGAAGATACTTGCTCCACTTTGTTGATGGTGGGAATGAAGTGAAAGAAATAGTTATGAATCTAAGAGCTTCTTAGCTCATTCCCTGGACCTCTCTTTACTTTTCATTACCACTTAATGCATTGCTACAAGGAAAGAAAATAATTTTTAAAAAGACCCCCCCCCAATACACATATACACTCTGGCAAGAGACCTTTGCTGCTTTTCAGTAAAGAAAGAAAACAATGGGGCCCTGGGTTGAGAGTTCCAAGTCTTTTATCTTTCTACAGATTCAACCACAGTATTGATTCTTTATTGACCTAAACTGTCCTAAGCACGGCTGTGGTTTTTTCTCATATAGTGTATGGGAGAGTTAAGGCAGATACTACTTTAATATTGATTTTTGTGAAAAAGGTGCAGGAAAGAGGGCAATTTGTGTCTGTAGTTGCTCTTCACTATAAAAGATACCATTGTTAGGAGCTTATAGCATTATATCAAGGGTCTTAATCTGTAGCAATCTTTTTTTTACAACATAGAAGTAGGCTTGGGCAAATGTGTTATTGGTGTTAATGATATTTTGAAGTGAAGCAAATTTGTCAGCTTTTCTAAGTAAACTACTCTGCTTAACCATTTGGAGACTTGGCAGATTGACTGTCTTTGTGTGTAGGAATTCTACTCTTTCTTCAAATTAAAAAATACTATTTTGGAAAGAATGTCCAGTGAGGTAAGAGGCACCATGATGTTCTTGGAGTAAATCTTTTGATCATCAGAAAGGACTACTAACTCTGGCTTACATAAGCACCTCATCTTCCACTAAGAAGGGAATTGCGAACTGTTGTTGAGCTTTTTCATAATTACAGGATTTCTCTAACACAATTCTTGTGGTCAAGAAAGAGAACAGAAGTCATCTAACATGAGGCTTCTTAAACTTTTTCCATTCACAACCCTTTTTTGTCTGAGAAATTTTTATGTGACAGGGCAGAGAGGTATATAAAATAAGTATACAAATTAAACATTTACTGATGATAAATCATAATTTCATGGCTCCCACATTCAGTTATGAGACCCCATATAGGTCTCATAATTTAAGAAGCTGAGTCTAGAACAATAAACCTTTGCTGGGCAGAGTAATATGGCATCTGTACCTGTTTCTGGCTTCTCCAAATTACCTTAAATGTAGATTTCAAAAATTATCTAAAAATAAGCTGTGTCTTCATAAAGTAAAACAACTGGAAGACAGTGCACAATTCAGTCAACCTGATCATTTGGTGTTGTATGGCCTGAAAAAGACAGAGTAAGATGATTTTGCTGAGCTCAACATATTTGTATGTGTCTGTGTTGTGTCTATGTTTTATACCTATGTATCTTTGACTTGCAATAGCACAACAGCCTCATCTTTTAGTTATAATAGCTAAGATTTATATAGGTTTAA
Organism: Myrmecobius fasciatus; assembly: GCA_023553655.1. Taxonomy (NCBI): domain Eukaryota; kingdom Metazoa; phylum Chordata; class Mammalia; order Dasyuromorphia; family Myrmecobiidae; genus Myrmecobius; species Myrmecobius fasciatus. The sequence goes on along the minus strand of JAJPUD010007205.1, from coordinate 5,756 downwards.
GGCTTGTAATGTCCTTTACATATATTTTCTCATTTTATTTCATCTTGGAAGTCAGATGCTATTATCTCCATTTTCAGATGTAGAAACTGAGGTAGACAGAGGCTAAATGATTTGCTATGTCACACAGCAAGAAGCCTATAGGAAGCTCCACAGGGTACCACAGTGGGTCATAGTAGAAAGGACAATCACAATTCCAACTGAAATAAAGGAGCTCCCAAAGAGCATGTTGGATAATGCCCCACTGATAGGAGGCGGCTACTAGCCCAAATTTTCAGTAGTAAGAAACTATTGTCTATACTTACTTTCCAAATTAAATAAACTAAAAATTAGTCTTAAGCCATGGGGTTAATTCCTGTCCCTTCCCTTGAGAAATTGCCCAAAACACTTCCTCATAATAAGCCTACTTCTGAAAATTAGAGGATAATGGTCTTATATTTATGAATCAGTAAATGCCTTACACGAGTAAGGAACATGAGTTTTTCTGTCCATTTACACAAATGGTTTCTCCCAAATGAATCTTTCAGACAAATGACAAGGTAGCTCAAATGGTCAAAGGACTATGCTTTATTTTCAAAACTTGATCTGTCCCCTAAATCTCTAGAAATTCCACATTAACTCTCACTCCAGTTCATTAACATGTATTTCAAATATCGGAGAAGCTAGATGGATCAATGAATAGTCCTGGAGTCAGGTAAACTCATGTTCCTGAGTTCAAATCCAATTTCAGACATTCATTAGCTGTGTGACCCTGGCAAATCATTTCACTCTGTTTGCCTCAGTTTTCTCATCTGTAAAATGAATGGAGAAGGAAAAAAAGTGAAATGTGGTTATGAAGACTTGGGCACAGATGAACAAATCTGACTGAACAAACCTCAAATATTCTTCTTTTATCTCAAGTTATTATACTAGCATACATATATCTATCCCCACACTTGTTCTCCATGTATTTTCAGCCTTGTATATATAATAATAGTGGGCTATCTAATAATATATCATTATAATTATAATAATCTCATAAGTGTGATGAACACATAGAAAAACAATTAACAGAAGGCTTAATGATTTTGTAGCTTTACTTTATCATCATCCTTTTAAATTTCCACATTTAGTTTACTGACTGAACTTGCAAATCTGCAAAAACAATGTCCCATATTGATTGGTTCTTTATCACAGGAATAAATTATCCCCTTAGCACATAAATATATTATGTTAAGAACATATACACACTTGCCACTTTACCTTATATATGAAACAACTTGTAAATTTCCCATCTACGTAACTAAAAGCTTGGGTCAAGCCACGAGACTGACCATTTCCTGCATGCATAAGACCTGCAAGAAAAAACAAAACAAAAGTAAACAGTGAGATAAATGGTTTCTTTCCATATCTATTATCAAATACAAATCCTTCTACTTGGCATTTAAAGCCTTCCATTGCCTGGCTCCCACCTAGTCCATAAGTCTTTGTGAGATCATGTCCCTTAACACACTCCATTCCAATCAAACTGGCAGACTCCATTAGCTGTTTCTTGTCCATGACATGCTCTCTCTTGACTCCATGTTTTTGCACAGGTAGTCCTCCATGTTTGAAATGCAATATTCATTTTACTTCCACCTTCTGAAATAGATAGGGTCCTTTTTTAAACACAACTTGGGATTCACCAGTGACACAAGGGCTGTTAAGATTCCAATACCTTTGCTTGTTTAGTATATATTTGTATTATTTACAGTATCATGAATTCAAATGAACAGTGGCATTGGTTTTAGAGGATCAGAGTTTAAATCCCAGATTCTCCATTTATTGATTATTGGTCTGGCCTTAGGAAAAAATCCTTTAACTTCCTCAGTTTCCTCAACTATAAAGGAAGGAGTTTAGACTATGAGCTCCCTGAGTGCAGGAGCTATCTTTAACCTTTCTTTGTACCCACAGTGCCTGGCACATGGTAGGCACTAAACTAAATAAATAATTATCTGTCTAGACAGAAGACTTCTAATATTACTTTCAGCAATCTTTGATTCCAGTTGTATTATTCCAATAGAGTATTTATTCTTTCAGAGAAGGGACTGTTTCATTTCTGTATGCTCAAGATGCAGCACATGATGGAAACAATACATATTTTTATTGAATTGAATTTAGATAAATCACATGATGCTAATTTCTCTACTCAGCTAATTTTTATAGCAATTTCTGTCTGTAACATAATTTAATAAATAATAATTTACAGGTTTAAACAGAAAAAGAATTAGGATTTGGGGATAGTTGACATTTAATAAAGTCTGTGCAGTTTTGATTATGCTTTTAGAATTAAGGTGTGGTTGAAATAATTAGGTTCATGGATATCATGGTAAGAATCCCAGATCTGGTCCAATTTTTCCATTTTTTTTGGTTAAGGAGTTCCTGGATCTCATATATGAATTCTTTTTTTTTTCTTTTTGTTGAGGCATTTGGGGTTAAGTGACTTGCCCGGGGTCGCACAGCTAGGGAATGTTAAGTGTCTGAGACCAGATTTGAACTCAGGTCCTCCTAACTTCAAGGCTGGTGCTTTATCCACTGCGCCACCTAGCTGCCCCTCATATATGAATTCTTACTCCATCTTATTGGGAACCAGGTGTAAAAGCCACTTCCTAGCCATTTCCATACCATGTCACCACTTCTCTTTTCAGCAGTTTCCATTTGAGAGTTGTTTTGCCTCATTATAATTTGTTTTCTAAAAGTAGGGATGGTCTTGCTGGTTTGTACATGTATTTCCAATGTACAGCATAATGCCTTGCTACAATATGTGTTTAAATGTCATTCTCTGTCTGTTAGTTCATCTATCTATCTATCTATCCATATCTATTTATCTATTTATCTATCATCTGTCCTACAGAGCAGATAAAGTGCTAGGCCTAAAGACAGGAAGACCTGCATTCAAATCCATCTTCAAATACTAATTTGTTGTGTAAACCATCTATCTACCTATGGGTCTAATTTTATTTATTTATCAAAATTAGGACCCAGGGAGGTGAATTGGCTTCTCAGGTTTTTGTAGCTAGATCCTTGCAGATATGGAAATAGAACTTGTTTCTTCAGGCAGAATAGTAAGCACATAACAGTACTCAGTCCTATGTCTTCTCACTCTAAGCCCAGTGATCTTTTAATTGATTCACTATGTAAATGAAGCATATACAAAATAATAAGAAATAATTTTAAGAGGAAGAAAGTGCTAATAAATAGAATATCAGAGAAAGCCTCTTATTCCTTTGTTCACACATACATATATACACATATATATATGCATGTATAAACACACATGTATATGTCATATATAGACATACATATGTGTATATATTATGTGTATTTATATTTTTTTTCTACAAGGTGGCATATAGGTGCCTAAAAGTTTCTGTGGTATGCAATATTGAGCAATAAAAATGATAGGGCTTATGGGTAAAATGGAGATGAGTGCAAAACAAAATAATTATTACTGACAAATTTTTAAAAAAGATTGGAATGTAATAATAAAGCAGTTGAATGGTTAAGGAATACATAAATATTACAAAAAATAGTGACTGCATCCATGGCCTGAGTCAGCTGCTCACTCTTCTCACTGGGTCCCACCTGATTCAACTAGAAGAACTGTTCATGTAGCGAGCACAAAAATGAATGAAGGTGAAGGAAGTGTATATATGTGAGGGGATGATCCTTCCTCTGCTCACACCTCCCATTGTCCCAAAAGATATATAATAAATACGGCACTTTACCTTGAAAAAGACCTGTTTATTTATGAGTTATTGTGAAATGGTGTAGTTTCCTGCATTCTTGCTATTTCTCACAAATGAAATAAAACATAGGAAATAAAAAATTTATACGCATGCTACAATTTTACCTTAATATATCAATATGGAACAATCTCAGTTTTAAAAGATGTTCAATTCAAAATTGACTGTATACATAAATACAAATGTATATATTAAATATATGTATATACAAATATATACCTCATATATGGGTATTATGCATGGGTAAAATGTATACAATGTATATGCATATGTTAATGTTTTGTACATACATACATGAATAAAAGCTGCAGGATTATGTTTGAATATGAGGGAGTTAAACATGGCATTTGCTTTACACATTATTTCCCTTTGCTTTGAATTATAAAAATATTTTTCTAATGTGCTTATACAGTACTGGCAAATAAAGATGTAATGTCATATTCAGTTATCTGGATTCTTCAGCCCTAACCCTATTTTCACATTATAGAAATTGTGGAAGAGGAAGAAAAATGAAGAGGAGAAAGAAAGAATGAGAGGAGAAAAAAAATTTTTTTCCCTTCTGTGATTTCCTTTGCTACTCCCATGACTATGATTGTTTCTTATAGAAATCACCATTATTATAAATTCACCCCCCCCCATGTTATATAGGAGAGAGTCAGCATGGTGTAGCAAAAAAAAGAGCTGATTTGGGGTCAGCAAGACATATCTCTGATACATTCTGATCTTGTCTGTTTGGGACAAATGACTTGACCTCTTGAAGGGTACAAGTCCATATTGGTGGAGATTCCATACTAGAGCTACAAATGAAATCATATGTCCTTTAAAAAAAGTCATCACACAAGAATCTTATTATGATACTATATATTCTAAAAAGCAGAATCAACAATGAGCTAGCCATTTCATGAACTTAAACCAAGTTTTTATTTGATTGTTTTCTGATACACCAAAAGAACATTATTAAAAGATACACATCCAGGGCAGAGCCAAGATGGCGAAATGCGGACAGCTTTCTCTGTGAACTCCCTCCGACATTCCCTCAAACCCAGACAAAATAAGCCTTAAAACTGGTTTCCGAGTGAGGTCCTCGCCAAGCATTTGGACTACAACGCACTTCTATACAAGATCTACCTTGAAAGAACTCCGGAGAAGGTTAGCCTCAGGGGAAATCGGCCTCTGGTCGCGATCGGACTCCAGCCGGGGCGGAAGTCAGGGCTGTGATAGAGGGGCGGATTTTGGGCACCCAGGAAGCCCCTGGGAGACACCTGGGCCACTTTGCTCTGCTTGCGGGCAGGTGCTTTGGCAGATCTGCCTTTGGAAGGGGGTGGATGAGAACAGCTGAAAACGTGGTCCTGGTGCGAATCTAGCCCGACCAGCCTCAGACCGGAAGTCAACTTGGCAAACTGCCCCAGGGCAAATATAAATTGTTGCAGTTTTCTCGGCTTTTGACCAATATCCCAACTTTAAATCATGAGCAAGAAGCAGAAGAGAGCTCTCACCATAGAAAGCTTTTACGGAGAAAAAATAGAACAGTCCCCAGATCCTGACAGTATGAAAACAATCCCAGATGAAGCCACAAAGGTAGACTTAAGCTGGTCTCCCTTTCAGAAGGCTTACCTGGATGATTGCATTAAGAATCTCAAAAGAGAGCTAGAAGAAGAATGGGGAAATAAATTGAGATCAGGGCAACAGAAATATCAAAAACTGGAAAATAGGACTGGTGAATTGGAAAAAGAAAACAGTTCACTGAAAAACAAAATTGGTGAATTGGAAAAAATCACCAATTCACTGGAAAATAAAAATGGTGAACTGAAAAACAAAATTGGTGAATTGGAAAAAGACAACAATTCACTGAAAAACAAAATTGGTGAATTGGAAAAAGACAACAATTCACTGAAAAATAAAACTGGCAAAATGGAAAAAGAATGCATTGAATCCAGAAATTCAATTGGCCAGCTACAAAAGGAGCTAAAAAAGATAACTGAAGGAAATAATACT
>JAJPUD010007204.1:94540-112385 GCA_023553655.1 Myrmecobius fasciatus | reverse complement strand
TGATGTATACTAAGCACTGTATAAAAGAAGGAAAAATAATTATACCTAGGAAAAAAATAATTTCATCTGAATTATACCTAAAGGTAGGGGAAAGGGAAGAAAAGTAAAAAAGAAGAAAAGCAAGAACAGAAAAACAAGAAAATTGGCTGGGGAAGGTTGGGGTGGATGATCTGGACAGTTTTTTCCATTCTTAACATTCTAATACTCTGAGCCGTCAATGCTTTTAAAAAAAAAATAGATGAAATCTTTAAAATTCTTAGTCTTTGCACAAAAGTACTGATAAAGATTACACAAGGTGTTTTCAACATAAAAACCTTTTTGTGGATCTAAATATTATTGTTATTGACACATTACTAATATATTCTATTCAATTGAGACATCACGTGGTAATAGAGTACTGAATTCTGAATCATGAAGACCTAGGTTCAAATCCCACTTCTAATTATTACCTATATGACTATAGGCTACTCAGGTAACTTCTAAGAGCCTCTACTACTTCCCTAAAACATCTATTTTTCATTAAAGCTTTTTATTTTCAACATATGCAAGAATAACTTTCAACATTCACCCTTGCAAAACTTTGTGTTCAAAATGTTTCCATCTCTTCTCCCTATCCCCTCCTTTAGATGGCAAGCAACTCAATATATGTTAAACATGTATTATTCTTCCATATATATTTCCACAATTATCATGCTGCACAAGAAAAATAAAATCAAAAAGGAAAAAAAATGAGAAAAAAAATTCAAGCAAACAACAAAAAAGTGAGAATACTATGCTGCAATTCACACTCAGTTCCCACAGTCCTCCCTCTGGATGCAGATGGCTCTCTCTATCACAAGACCATTGGAACTGGCCTGAATCATCTTATTGTTGAGAAGAGCCATAGGACTTACCTATTAAGAGATGGATGAGTGAAAATTGCATTAGTGGGAAGAATTACTTAATAAAATAATAAATAATAATGCCAAAGCACAAATGCTATTATTAATATTAATAATTAAATAATGACATAGCTAATAAAATTTCCAGCACTGGCACCATTGAGACTTGAAAACATTATTTGTAACTGAATAGAACATAGAGGAATAAACTTCCCCAAAAGAAACTGTCTAAACTAATATCTACCTGTATCAGCTTAACCAAGATTATGTAGTTAAAAACTATTTTTACTATACCGTTGACACAAGACAAGTTGTTTCCTGTGTTTGGAGCGGTGATTGTGGTGAATCAGGATAGATTCCACTGAAATTTCAAGTCCATAATAAAGGAAAACCTGATTAAATGATAGGTGGTAGGCAAGTAGCCAAACAATTAAATATAATTGTAGGGTGCTGTACCTTGGCTGTTAAAACACATACAATAATGTTGGTAAGATTATATAACCCTCAATATGCATTGATTTAAAAAATTGATACAGCATTCTTATTTAGTTGAGTTCTCTTGAAAACTAGTTTTGAGAATTATCTCCAGATAAGAACTATCTTTGTAGTTCTTAAAGATTTGTCCATGGTAACCCAGCTAAGATAAATGTCAAAGACAGAATTTGAATTCATGCTTTCCTAACTTCCAAGTCCAATACTCTATCCACTGTGGCAGGTTGTCTCAAAAACTTAGAAATATTTTAGGAAATAATAATAGATATTTATGTAGCACTTTCAAGTTCACACATTTTGTATATGGTATCTTATTCCCAATGACCTTTTAAAAGTATTATAATCCTCATTATACAGATGAGGAAATGGAGGTTCCAAGAGACTGTGACTTGTATGTAGCGCTCACACTAAAAAATATCAAAGGTTACATTAGAATCCAGGACTTCCTAATGCCAAGTCCAATACAGTAAAGTATCTACTAACTGTTATAAAATATACTGAGATAAAACAATAAATCAACTAATGCTGGACTAAGACAAAGATATTCTTTCCTTTTAAACTAATAAAGTTTGTTAACTTATTATTATAATTGTTCCATTTAGAAGGAACAGTGGAAACTCTTGCAGTACCCAACATAAATAAATAAAACAAGAGATCTACAAAATCCTTTCTTTACAACAAGTCTATGAAATAAGTAAAGCAACTATTATCTTCCCCACTTTATAGATGAGAAAACTGAGGCACAGTGTGGGGAAAAGACTCACTCAGGGTAACACAGTTAACATATTGGTCAGGATTCAAACTCAGAACTCTTCATTCTCCATTATGTCAAACGATCAAATTTTTTTTTTATGTAGTTCTTTCAGAGGAATGAAAATGGGCAAATTAAGGAAACCCAATGTAAAAACAACCAGTGCATCAACCAAGTAATAGTTGATCACATTAATATAGTATTTTATAGTTTTGTGTTGTGTTTTCCTTACAATAACCCCATGGTAAAGGTGATATCATTATCCCCATTTTTTATAAATGAAGAAACTGAATTTCAAGAAATTTTAAAAGATCACATAGTAAGCAACAGAACCAAAGTTTGAACCCAAACCCTTAGACACCTAGTCCAATATTCCTTTACTATGTCAAGTCACTGCACCCACAAAAATGAAGGTCTGTCATATTTGAGCATTCTAGACACTAGTCACGTCATTAAAATATTCATATTCTAACTCAGTGTTAACATAAGAGAGCAAGCAATAAAACTGAAAAAAGAGAATGGGAAGAACAGGTATATTTGATCTAGGAAGTTTCCCAGTGACAATCAACCAGCATAGTTCAACCTAAAGAAAGCAATTCACATTGTTAGATTTGATACTCTGATCTTGAGCCCAGTCTCAAAATTTTGCCACTGATAAAGATGGATATAAACAATCACAATAAGATGAGGACCTCAATGGGACAACGGTGCTTTGAGAACTCACGGCAAAAGGGACTAGTAATTCCATAGATGCATTCCTCATTTTTGTTCATGCTATGCCCTATCTCCAACTTTTCTGGAGCAAGGTCCATGTGGTCTGATAGCACATGTTTCCCTATATATGTATGGCCCCTCTAAATGTCCACTGGTCAAGCTACTCAGACAGTTGAGCACAAAGAATATCTCATGGAAATTGATCCTAATCAATCAGTGACAAAAGGTCAGCAAAAACTATGTCCTTGAGAAAATATTATGAACTACTCCGTGTTTTAGGTATTTTGATAGGAACTGGTAACATGACATTTCTATTCCATGTAACATCTGGATATCTCAAAAATACCTTAGGGTATTGGGGCAGAGTATCAAATAGTCACAGTTTAAGCCCCAACCTATACATGCACTATCTTACAAAGACAGATTCATCCCTCCAGGGAGATACCAAGCACCATTACTATACATACACGAGACACCAAGATGGAAGATATAAATTCAATTGTACCTCTCTCCCTCACTCTGTCTTCCTGTAGCTCAGTGAAAGGGGCAGGGTATAGAGAAAAGGACTCACATGAGGGAAACTCCCAGGGACAATCAGACAAATTATTTAGCAAGCCAAATCATGAACCCTTCATATAGGGATAGAGGATGATCGGGGGCAGGGAGATCCTGATCAATTGTTCTCCCCTTATCCTCACTGGAAATCCATAGGAGTAATGCATCCAAAAAAAAAAAAAAAAAACAAGCTTTTCTTCTCATCTCCTCTTATAATCCTATAATGTAAAGCTCCTTCTGATTCAGCTGCCAATCATCTCAAGTAGGCTCCATCCCTTGGTCATGAGAACAGAGAGGGTCAATCAGGAGGTGCTGCTTAAACTCCAAAAAAGCATGACTCTTAGTGCTGAGCCTCCTAAAAAAATTATCTATTTTGGACAAATGTCTGTTACCTAAAATTTCATCAAGTCGATTGGTGGGTATTCGATTGATCTGGAGTCTCCCTACTGGTGATTATACCCCCAAAATCTATCATTAATTCCTGACCACATGTTTACATAAATTTATTATTTTATATCAGCAAGTATTTATTAAGAAGCAGTACCATAGATTGGAAATCCAGAAAGGCATTGCAGAGGACTGGAGCTCAAATTCCACTTCTGCCATTTACTTCCTTTGTGACCTGGGTGAGCCCCTTGATCTCTCTGCAGACAAAAATGACCACTGAATGTTTTCTAGCTCTATGACCCAGAGGACCATAGATTTAGAACTGGAATTAACTTTACATGAAATGTCTTTCCTATGTAAGGCAACTGAGAGAAGGGAAGATGAAGTGATTTGCCCGGTGTCAAGATAATCAGTGCTTGAAACATGGTTTAAATCCAGGTCTTTTAACTCCAGATTCTCCAGACAGACTATCTTGTCTCCTATTACTTGTAAAGTGTTTGGTGGGGCAGGGTTGAACGAAATGAACTGTAGGGCCCATTCCAATGATAACAAGACTGATAGTCTACCATGTGTCTTCTATGTTGAGTGAAATCAGGATAGAGCTAAGAAAAACAATAAGTTCTTTCAGTTTATGGTTCATTGTTCTTCAGAAATCACTTCTGCTCAATCCAACAGATGAGCCTGTTTGTCAGAAGAAACTCCAGTAAACAACTCCTTCTAACGATTCTGAACATACCCATTGGCCAGAAGCCTGTGCAATTATAGGATCCTGGGGAACATATGTTCCTCGGTGGTGGGCTCCACGCTGCATGTTGATCCATCAAGCACAATTATTGTGTCGTCTACAAAAACTGCCAGTTCAGTCTGTGGAGAAACCAGACAATCAGCATGCACCTCCCAGATTCCAATAAAAGTGAGCCCAGGGAATGGATTATTAGACATTTAGGACAAAGAATTTGAAAGCAGGGCCTGATAACTGACGCAGCTCAGTAACCAGTCAATCAATATATCTACCAATTTCCCCACAGGATATGAAGCACCAGATTAAAGTCTTGAGTTATTTCTTAAAGAGCTGAATTTGTCCTTGTCCTCAGATCCCAATCAAGCTAATGTCGCAGCCTGCTAGAGGATTCTGGCAGTTCATTTGACCTCACACTGGAACAATTGAAATTTGGGCCCTACACATGCAGGATTGTTCCAAGAACCAAAATCAGCCCTACAAGGTTAAGGTTGCACAGTCCCTGTGAGCAAGCAGCAGCCGGGAAGCCCCACAAAAGCAGCCAACTTGGCACCTGGGTAGGGGAAGCAGCTTTCTGCTCTCAAGGGTCCCTCTGCAGTCTGCAATAGACTGAGTTGAGGTCACTCCAGGCTAATACCATGACTGTTCATGCTCCATCTGTGCATTTCCTAATGGGGCTACTTATAAGTTTGTCCCACAGATCAAGCAGTCAGAGGATTAGCTGACTTCCTGAGGTCCCTTCCAACCTTATGATTCATTAAAAGGTGATGATAATTAGAGTCATAGAGTTATTCACTCTAGGATGAATCCAAACTGACCTCATAGGAGTTACACTCACCCTGTGTGTGAGTGTGCACATGTGCACATATCCGTGTGTATGTGTGCCTTCACTAATCGGTCATCCCTTGAAATATAAGCACACCAAAGACCAACAATTATTCACAGAGCCAAAAGACAGATTCACGAAATGATAGAATTGGTTACTTTTTTAAATTTTATAACTGGTTTTTATATCACTTTTATTTTTGAATATATTATGAAGCAAGTAAATAAATAAATGAAAAGAAAAAAAAAGAGCAGTTAAACAAAATCAAACCAACACATTAACTGACTCTGAGAATACAGGCAATGTTCCACATCCATAGTACTCATCTTTTTTTTTTTTTTTTTTTTGCTTTTTGCTGAGGCAATTGGGGTTAAGTGACTTGCCCAGGGTCACACAGTTAGGAAGTGTCTGAGACCAGATTTGAACTCAGGTCCTCCTGACTTCAGGGCTGGTGCTCTAACCACTGCGCCACCTAGCTGCCCCTTCATAGTACTCATCTTTGTAAAGAAGGAAGGTGGTGCATTTTCTTACCTCTTCTTTGAAATCACACATGCTTATACAGCTACAAAATTATCATTGTTAAAGTCATTGTGTCCATTATTTTCCTAGATTTGCTTACTTCACTCTGCATCAGTTCAGAGAAGTCTTCCTTGCTTTTCTGAATTCTTTATCATTTCCGAAAGAGTATTAATTAATTACACAATAATTACATTCCATCATATTCACGTACCATAATTTGTTTACTATTCCCCAGTTGATAGGCATTTTCTTTGTTTCCAACTCTTTGCTACCACAAAAGGTATTGCTATAAATTTTGGAAAGTAATAACTTAGAATGTTAGAATCAAGAGGAACTAATTTAAAGTTCAACTAGTCTGTCACTCTCATTTTGCAGACTTGTTCAAAATCACAGAGCAAGTCAGTTATAGAGGCAGCTAGGTGGTACAATGGATCAAGTGCTAAATCTGAAATCAAGACGTGAGTTCAACTCTGGGCTCAGATACTTATTAGCAGCACTAGGCAAACTATTAATCTCTGCCACAGTTTCCTCAACTATAAAATGGAGATAATAATAAGACCTAGTTACCTAGCTAGTTATGAGAATAAAATGAAATAATATTTGTAAAGCAATTAGCACATAGTAGGTCAAATATAATATTATTAATGACAAATCGGGGAATAGAAACTTCATTTCAACTATGCAGCGGAAATACCAATAATTGAACTATCTGCCTCATCAGGTTGTTATAAAAATAAATTGAAAAGGTTTTGTAAAATTCTATAAAAAGTAAGGTGATACTATTATTGTTATGATTATTAACTGAATGAGTATCAAGTACCACAACAGACTCTTTCTGAGAAATGGAGCCTATTGAGAATGAATTTCAAGGTGTGGAATCATCAGAGAGATGATTGTTGAGATTTTGAAATCCAGTTCTGTAGTTCTTAACAAACAATAGGTATTTAATAAATGACTGTTAATTGATTCAGATCCAAGAGATCCTCCTCCCCCCACTTAATGTCTCTGAGAATCTCCTATTTTCTAAAAGGGCAAGGAGAAGGTGGAAGAAGAAAAGATCATTCCCTTTTATATTTACATGGTGCCTACTATGTGCCACACTGTGCTAAACATTTTATAAGTATTATTTCACTTTATCTTCGTAACCATACAAGTTATTATCTCTTTTATAGCTGAGGAAACTGAGACAAACAGAGGTTAAATTACTTGCTCAGGGTCACATAGCCAATAATATCTGAAGCTCATTATGAATTTGTCCTACTAAATGCAAGTCCACTGAGCCACCTATTTTCCTCTAATTTCCTCTATGGAAATTAGAAAACTGTTTGATTTAAAGATGTCTCTCTCCTAATCCTCAGCTTGTTTCTCCTGATCCCTCCAGCCTTGTTTGTTTGTTGCTCAAGTGAGTCAAATGTCAAGAGTGACATATTTGGAACAGCACAGAAAAGAAAGCCTGTTGGGAAGTATCTCTCGGCACTGAGCTGGTAACCGCTGAAGAAAGCAAGAATGCTTGCAAAAATATCCCATCTTGTGGGAGCCGAGCTGAGTCTGGAGTTAACCAAAATCACTTTTCCCAAGCCTGATGAGAGAACAGTTCATCTTCTGACTCAAACCTTAACCCTTCCTGCACATCATCTCTGAAATAATAAAGAAGGCCAATAAGGAAGGCTTTGTCTGAACCTCCAACTGTCTGGAATGTTTAGAAAGGAATACAATAACAGAGATACAGTCCACCAAACTATGGGTCTTTCCTCTCTCCCCCACCCCCAAAAAGAGCATTTTCTTCATCCAATTTATTGCATAGCTGTTGGATTCAAATTCCAAAAACAAGGCACTATCAAATCAATCTCTGGCTTTGACCCCTAGGGCCATTTCACCAATGGCCTACACACAAAGTACTTTTGGCTGATGCAAAGGAACTCGTGTTCACCTTTGGCACACCTCTGTCTGCAGCTGCAGAGGATCAAGTCATGTTCAGGTCTGTTCCCTAATCACTCCCTACCACACCCCACCTCCCTCTGTCCAGTCAAACCTCGCCAGGTTTTCCTAGCAGTGTTGTCCCTGTGGAGACACCATTTATTTTCCAGCCTTTTTGCATACACACACTCATATGAGTTTTGGAGGATCAAAGTAACAGACCAGCTAATGGTATCTTTGCAAAGCATTCAGCAGGACAGCTCAAACTTCCTATTTGAAAGGACATCGATCCTAATGTTGAAAGAAAACTAAAGGAATTCACTTTGTCTGCCCTGTTTCTATAACTTTAAAATTAGCCTGTTCCTGGAGTCATACTGGGTCGACTTCTGAAAGCATGCAAAGTGCAAACTGAATGGGGGTAGTAGCAGATGTGATCTGAAGTTTCCTGACCTGCATTGGAGTTCCCAGCTGTAGCACTTCCTGTGTGATGTCTGGTAAACCCCTTTCCCTCTCCGTGGCTCCATATATTGTTGTTATTCAGTCAGTTCAGTCATGTCTGACTCTGTGACCCCATTTGGGGTTTTCTTAGCAATGATACTAGAGTGGTTTGCCATTTCCTTCTCTGGCTCATTTTACAGATAAGGAAACTGAGGCAAACAGTGACATGATTTACCAAAGGCTTAGGCCAGATTTGAACTCAGGAAGATGAGTCTTTCTAACTTCAGACCTGGCACTCTCTCTGGCTTATTTTATCATCTGTTTAAGAAAGAAATCAAACTAGATAATCTCTGAAATTGCCTCCCTAAGCAGAATAGTGACAAAAGTATTGGACTTGGAGTCAGGAAATGCTGATTTCAAATGCCCTGCCCCAACCACTTACTAGCATAAGTAAGTCACTCAATCAATAAGCACAGATTATGAGCCTACTATGTGCATCATGCGAAGTGTTGAGGATGTATATCCCTGTTCCATTTCACCTCTATCAGCATTTGTTTCTTCATCTATAAAAAAGGAATAATTATAGCATCTATTTCACAGGGTTATTGCAGGAATTAAATCAGATAATATGTAAAGGGATTAGCAAATCTTAACAATACTATATAATTGGTAGCTATTATTAAAAATTCTGTGGTTTTGATCTTCTATCCGTAACCCAAAATTTTCATCTCTAAAACTAAAGTGAGGATGATGACTTTTTCATATTATAACAGCCTCTTATCAGACCTCCAGCCTCTCAACTACTCCAACTCAGCTTGCCACCCAGCTGCCAAAATGATTTTCCTAAAGTTCAGTTCTGATCATGTCTCCACAACTACTCAATAAAACCCAATGGTTCCTTATTACCTCTAAGAAACAATACAAACAAGTCTGTTTGGCAAGCCTAGCTCCTCAGTTCTGTCTTTCCAGTCTGATTTCACACTTTCCCTTTCACTCACTCTACAATCTGGTCAAACTGGACTTCTGGCTGACCCGCATTTCTCTGTCTCTTTGTGCTAACTCACACCTTGAATTCACCCCTCCCCCTGCCACTTGGTATCTCTTATTTTTTATCATGACTCAGCTGAAGGACCATATTCTGCTGGTCCTTTTTCTCCCTGATCCTCCAAGCTAATAGTTTCACCAGCAACCCATCACTAATATCATGTTTCCTTGTCTCTGTCTTGCATGTGTTTTGTATTTATTTACATATGTCTTGTTGTCTCTCCTATTAAAAGTTTCTTAAAAACAAAGACTATTTCATTTGTCTTTTTATCACCACTACCTGATCCTAGCAGGTGCTTAATAAGTGCTTGCTGATCAATTAGTTGACATCAGTAATCTATGCAGCCCAATCTTCTGTCTTTGAAAAACACAAAGGAACCGACTGGCTCTTTTAACTTTGTTATTTCATAGAATACTGGATTTGTAGAACTGGAAGTTACTTCAGAAATTATCTGTTAACAAGGGAACTTATCATTGTAGTACAGTCCACAGTGCCAGCTCACATGGAAAAGGCTGAGGAGTCAGTTTCCGACTATTTCTAGTCTGCTTAACTTGTGGTGAAGTGAGGCCTTTATGGTTAGGTGGTTGTTGAAATAGAATTGAGTGACAAAAAAACTCCCACAGAGGCAACTGCTATTCTTTCTTCCCTGGATGCAGTTCAAGGGAAGGAATGGGATAAACCTCTAGGTGGGGAGAAAAGTCTCAGGTCCTCACCTTCGGGAGAGTTGCCAAAGTTTCATGGAGGAGGAGAAATCTGAGTTTAATCCTGACAAAAAAGGATTTCAAATAAATGGGGATAAGAAAGCAAGACATGCTACACCTACAGAATGATTTACATAAATGCATGGAATTGGGAGAGAAATCAGAACATTAGGAAATCACTAGGATGTAGCCTACATGAAAGAGTAAACTGTCAGAAACATAGCTTGGAGCCATAAAGGGAACTTTGAAAAACCAGGCTTTCTATTTGATCTTAGAGGCAATAGGGAGGTAGTGAAAGTCTATGCGCAGAAGGGTGACACAATTTTATGGATTAAGAAAATGATTTTGATAACTGTGAGGTAAATTAGAGAGAAGGCAGACTAAGGATAGGATATTCAATTAGGAGGCTACCTGAACTGGCAAATAAGAGATGATGAGGGTTTGAATGAGGGTGATAGAAAGGGAGGGAATACAAAAGCTTTTGTGGAAGTAAAATTAACTTGGCCAGTGGTTGAATTTGGGGGTGAGGAAGAAGAAGAGTTAAGTGATAAGGATAACATTAATCTCTAAGCAAGTGATAATACAAAGCAAGTATTGATAAGGACCAGAACAAAGGAGGTGATATAAAAGGAGATAACTGCCAGAAAGAGTATGGCTTTAGAATCAATGGGATTTAGCAATTGGCTAGTGAATGAATGAATTCAAAAGTACTTATTAGGTACTTACTAGGAACCAAAAATTATGCTATATACTTGGACTACACCCACAAAAGGGAAATTATCTTCTGACCTCAAGGAGTTCGTACATATATAGAAGGGAGTGGTAGTCAGGGAAGAATTAGGTAGTCCAGTGGGATGATAAGTGAAGTTATTGGGCATTAGGTGGACAAACCACATCGATTTGATTATCATTCAGGGACTCAAAAAAGGGGAGGAAGTGGAGTATGCTGTTCTGTGCTAGGTACTATGGAGAGTGCAAAGTATAAAAGCTGATCCTTGATATTAAATGGTTTATTCTCTAATTGGCAAGATCTAAATACATTAAAGTTCAAATAGCAACCCAGAAGATTAATAATAAGTCAGCCATGGATAGTCAGTCTTAGGGAAAGGTATCCCAGGTGTGTTAGTGGGCTTAAGAGCATTGGGCACTTAGCACATACAAAGTCAGAATGACTGCCCACTTAACTCATTCTGTTATTGGAAGTGACCCAAGAGGCACTATGTATATGTTTTTGTTTTTGTTTTTGTTTTTGTTTTTTTGCCTTTACTACCACTTGGTCTAGAATCAGTTTGGAAGAAAAATATATAGAAAGAGTAATAGAGACAATAAGCTCTGTGAGCTTTCTTAGCTCTATGAGTTCACAGAAAATAGATCTGTACCACTCATTCTCTATGTCTCCAGTAGGAAACCTTACCTCATCTGCATTACATTTATATAGTCAGACAATAGGCTTGGTGCCAAATGCATAATTTCATTCATTACCAATTAATTGTCTCTTGCACTAGTGATTTTGCTAATAGCCTCCAAATGTCTTTCCTGAAGATTTTTGCATTTAGTTTAATCTCATGCCTCTTTTTCCTTAATTTTGTCTCTAACACCATATTTTGACAATTTCTTCAAAAAGAAACTTGGTAAGGTCTGAAGGAGAAAGTAATTATGTGACTAGAATAATAGCTCACATTTATGTGGTACAAACACCTTTTCTTGCAACAGTACTGTGGAGAAAACAGCCACTGGCCAGAAGTATCTTTCTTAAGGATACTTTGAAAAATTCACATTTCCATAGATCCTGGAGGTTTTCAAAGTCCCTTCTTTACAATCACCTCATAAGGTAAGCAAATGAAGTATTATTATCCCCATTTTACAGTTTAGAAAACTGAAAATTTGTAATTTGATCATAGCCACAGAGCTAGCAAGTGTCAGAGCCAATACTCAAATCCCAGGCTTTTAACTCTAAGGCCAGTTTTCTCTCTGCATACCTCTTCAAAAAAAATTTACCTTGTTCCAATAGCAACCAAAACCTTACTCTGATGCCTCATCATTACATGGAGGCCATCCTGTGTTTTCAAAGTCTATGCCAGAAGAGCCCAGGCTTTGAGAGGTGCTATTTATCTGGAAAGATTCTGAGTATAGGACTTGCAATAGATTATCTTCTGTTTGGGGAAACTACCTATTTTCAGAAAAGGTCTTCAGCAAATCGAGTAACTGGAATCATGAAATGAATAAAAATATAGCATTTGTTTCTGGTACAGCCTCTTTTTACCTCTGCAATAATAGAGGCAAAAATAGCAGAAAACAGGGCAGACACTGCCAGGAATTACATAGATCTTGGGCTATCTACAAATAATTTAATTACTGAGATGCAATATATTTTTTCAATAGTTTACAAGTAGACACACTGATGGAAGAATTTAATTATATCCATATTGACATTATTCCCATACATAAAGCCAGAAGACATAAAAATTTGCAGTGTAATTAAAGAATCATTTCTAAGCACATCCAAGAGAGAGGAATATAGGATTTGGTGTAGGTACATTTATCTTGCAGTCAAAGACAGCATCATTATATGGGACCCTTGGTCATCTCACCTATACTGATCATTAGAAAAGAGACCACCAAAAAGATAATTGCACCTTTGTTCACAATAACAAAGAACCGAAAACAGCTGATGTATCCAATAATCATGGAAAGGCTAAACAAGCTGTAGTATATCAATGGCATGGGATATTGTGCCTCAAGGAATAACAATATAGGGGACAATGAAAAGACTTAGATGATGAGATGGGGAAAAAAGTAGAATCAATGATAATAAACAGTGACTGCAAATGGTAATCATAAAAGCAAGAAAAATCATGAATGTAATGGGGGATGGAAAAAATCATGAACTTAGTGTCTTGATAAAGATATAGTAAGGTTGAATATGTGACTTGTGATTTCACTGGTATAGGGAATTCCTGGTGAGCAAACTTCCTTTATTAATGCACAATAGCATTATCTGCATCTTATAATCATGGATAGTTGCCAAGAACATTATACAGGCCAGGATCACACAGTCCATTAATGTCCCAGATAAAACTTGAATTAAGTTTTCCCAGCTTCAAGACCAGCTCTTTATCTAGTTTTACATGATGTTTCTTATAAAGATACAATATTTTTTTCCTTAAATATCCTGAAGAAGGGAAATTTTATGAAGTACTTATTAGTATCTTCCAAGCTATATCTCTTTCCTCCCTCTCCCTCTCCTCTCTTTGTATATATTTTACTGTCCAGTTACTTCATGGTTAATATAATATATACAAAGGAGAGGCTAGTGAAATGTATATAAATATATGTGAGCATGTATATATATATGTAAGTATGTATGTATGTTAGAATGTGTGATTTCAAATTAAGCAATGAAAGAAACCAACAGTTTATAGACTACCTTAAAAACCTCAAGGCTCTGTATTGTGAACATTTCCTTTAAGAAAAGAAACATAGAATAGTAGCTAAAAAGGAATTTAAAGGGCCTCTAGTCCAACCCCTCATTATACAAATAAGTAAATTAAGATTCAAAGAAGTTTAATGATTTTTTTCAAAGTCACCTAAGTTACATAATCCATGTGAAGAAACAGAAATTGAACCCAGGTCTTCTTAACTGCCAGCAACTCTAGCAATTATTGACATTCATGTCAAAATCTGGATGTGTGTTTTTTATTCACTTCAATTTTCTAGTGTGAGTGGCAAGTATTATTTTGACACAGGTGCTGCAAATGGACAATAAACTGAGAACTTATTTATATAAAGGGGAAGAGATCAGGAGAAGTTAGATATGGGAAACTGCATGAACTTTTCAATAATCTCAAGCTGGCCCCAGCTGCAAAAGTCTTGCCTTTTTAAACTGTTACCTTCCTAGTGAAGTCATATGACTGCAGATTCTAAAATGCTATGAGCTCAGAAAAATCAAAATGTTGGCTGGTCCGAAGGCCAATAGAAAGTCTCATGGTGATTGTAAACAGTCTACAACATAATTAACAGTAATAATTCATTTGAAAGAAGAAATTTTTTAAAATCATCAAAGATATAAATGACCAGAAAAGGAAACTGGCTGCTCAAAAAGCAAGAGTACTACATCAGTACATTCATCATATTAAAAGAACCAGAGGGAGTTCTACAATACAATGGGTGGATCCTCTTTCAGGAATTTACAGAACATCACAGTCAAGTATTATAAAGCATATAAAGGCACTGAAGGGACAGCTCTCTGGAGAGCTGGCATTTCCCACACCTTATGAAACAGTAAATCTATCAAAACATCACCCTGTTTTAAAAATATCTTCTCTTTTTGCATACCTAATTTCTCTTGACTTTACAGGATGGTGAGCAGACTTTTTTTATGCTGGCAGTTTTTAAGAGCTGTGAAGAAAATCAAGTCAACATATAATTTGAGTTACTGCTACATATACTGCCAAGCATACTTCACGTATACTTGAAGCAAATAGTAAGAATAAGGACGCAGTTGGTTTTGCTTGATTATCCATATTTGCACAGATTTGACTTTTTTGCTTTTTTAGTGATTGGAAGGATGGAGTAAAAATCATTTTGTTAATAGAAAAATATTTAATAAGAATTAAGGTGCAATAGAAATTTCCAAAATGGTCAGTCAGCTAGCAAAATGAATAAATTAAGTTAATCTATTATCATATACTAAGCACATATTAACAAATCCAAAATCAGTTCCTGACATCAAGGAGCTTATATTCTTAGGAGAAACAACATGTCTATAATAATGTAACTAGATATAGATATGGATATAATCATATTAGTTTATCATATATTAGCTCCTACATTTGTATAGAGAGAGCATATGCAAATATATATATGCATATATATGTATGTGTATGCAAAGATACATATTTTTATATATATTCAATATTTGTTTCAGAGGAAGAGAAATTCTATGAAGTACTTAAATGTATCAACCAAACCAAGTCTCATATTTGTAGATATCTATATCTATATTTATATCTATCTATACACATACATATATGTAAAATAGAAGGTAATCTGGGATGCAACCTAGGTTCCAGAAACAAGAAGGTCAGAAAATGCCTCAAGTAAAAGGTAATGCTCAAGCTGTATCTTAGAGGAAGAAAGAGATGTCAAAAGGTAGAAGTGAGAAAAGTGAGCATTTCAAGCTTGGGGAAAAGAGTACAAAGACGTAAAAATGAGAAATGGGGTGTCATGTAAGAAGAATATGGATAAGGCTAGCACGGCTGGATTGGAGAGTACATGGAGGGTACCAGTCTGTAAAAAGTAGGATGAGACCAGATCATGCAGAATTTGAAAGCTAAACAATTTGTTTTTTAATCCTATAATTATTAGAGAGCCACTTAAGTTTATTAAATAGAAGCCATGACATGGTCAGACTTAGTATTTAGAAATGTCCCTATAGCAGCTGGGATGATTGTTACAAGTATGGAGAGACCTGACTCAGGAAGACCAATCAGAACAGTCAAGACAAGAGGTAATGTGGGCATGAACTAGTATAGTGGCTATGGGAGAAGACAGAAAGGGACACAGAGATAGTATGAAGGTAGAAATAACAAGATTTGACAACAAATTTGGTATGTGGAATTAGTCTTTATTTTTAGTACTTAAAGACATCACTGCAGAAAAGTCTACACCAGTTAGCCTAACATTCTAAAATCAATATTCTACTCATGACACTGCAGAGTTTAAGTCTATGAAAATCTGAGCTTTTAAAAAGATCGAGAAAACACATTTAGCTATAAAATGAAAGAATATATAAATGTTTTTTTATTATTTCCTATTTTTAAAACTTCAGTTAAGATTTCCTTTAGAGTTAGGCAAATCAATGACTAATCTGAAGTCCTTCATCAAGAGGTAGCTAGGAGATACAGTCTAGAAACTGAGGGTTCAGATGTCACAGGGGAAATAGCTATCAATCTATGGCATGGGATCCAGAATAGAAGTGAGTTGATCTAAAGTGGACAAGCCAGATGGTGATAACTGGGGGAATCCAGCAATCAAGAGACTAAAACATGCAGAATACAGTCAAACCAGCAATCCGAAAAAGAATTGAATGCTAATAGATATGAAATGGATAATTTGGGCTGTGTATCCATCCAGCCATAAGAGCTGAATCTTATTGGCCAATTGATCTTGTGTCTTTTGTGGGAAGCACAGATGCACAATATGCACACTGCACCAGGTAGTTAACCCCATTGCTATAGGACCTCCATTTTTAGATAAGAAAAACGAGGCTCAGAAAGCTGAAGTGACTTAAATGCTGTTCTAAGGTCTTGAGACCACTTGCCCAAGTGTGCCAGGCAGAAGGAAAGGCTCAGAAGATATTGTCAAGGATACAGCTGTCACAGGTCTTGAAACACAAAATCTGGTTTGGGATATACAATATGCAAGAGAATCTTATATAAAGGATCATGACCAACTATCTTGTCAGTCTCTACTGACAAAGAATCAAGATATGAAAAAGAATTTACCAAGCATGCAAATTATTAAATTCTTCATTCTGATATTCAAGGACCTCCACAATTAGATTCCAGCTTTATTTTTCTACCTTTGCAGCTTCTGCTCACATTGCCCTTCAGATTGTTCTCTGCCTCTGTTCTCATCCATGACTACTATCCACCATCCCTAAAAGATTCCATACTGACTCTTCATCTGTATTTGTTGAAAACCTTCTCTTCCTTCAAGTATTAATTCAGATGCTTCTTCCTCCCTGTTCTTGCTGGAAATCTATATCTCAAATTTCTCATGGCATTTTGCTTAGACCACCTCCCTCTGCATTCAGTATATTCTCCCTGGCATTACTATTATTTATTTGCATCTTTTTTCCACTACTAGATTGCAAATTATTTTTGTTTCTATATCCCAAGAGCCTAGCATAGAGTTTTACATATGACAGATATTTAAATATTCATTGACCTGGACATGCTAAATGAGTAAGTTGCTGAGACAATTATTGAATCTGGGAGAGTCCTTCTGGAATGTACTTAGTGACCTTTCCAAGTACCTTCCAAACATAAAGTTCTAAGAATTTTTATTGATTTATTAAAGTATATGACTCAAATAAGATGTTTTTGTCACAGAATAACTTATTTTTGTTGACATTTAAATGAATTACCCCCTGCAGACACTCAAGAAGATCCATCTACATAGACAGCTCTTTTCCAGTTCTAACAGCATACCAAAAGGAAAACATGCAGTTCAATTTTGAAACCCTGGACTAGCTTAATAGCTTTTCCAAAGTGAGCTCAAGTTTTTGGCTTTCCCAACCTTATTGCCAGTAGCATTAAGGTAATAAGCTATATTTGCCCTGTTAGAGACTTTCTATTATTAGAACATTTCAAACAGTATTTGTTATAGCAGAGTTATTAAGATCAGGGCACGTTGCAAAGGCAGTGTATTATTGATGGCAATAATCCCAGACCTGCCTTTTGTCTTTATTACCTCCTCTTACAGTTGATGAAGTGAGAGCCATTGAGTAAATCATACTGGCTGTTCATTAGCACAGATTCAGCAAGTCCATGGCATGGTTTTATGTTGGGTATTTTCTTGCTATGAACTACTTTCTATCTTTCCCCCCCACTTCTTGAAAGGCAAAAGAACAATCAGATCAGATTAGTATTACATCTTGTAATTATGTACTACCAGCATGTATTAAAATTAGACTAAATTTTATATGGCTATTAGGTGAATCAAATAAGTAAGGAACAGAGGAAGAAATGAGATCAGTAAATGAGCCCTTTGACTTTAGCCTAAGATTATATATCCAAAAGATGTATTTTCACAAACTGAAAAGAGATATGTGTGTGTGTGTGTGTGTGTGTGTGTGTGTGTGTGTGTGTGTGTGT
>JAJPUD010007204.1:62096-85253 GCA_023553655.1 Myrmecobius fasciatus | reverse complement strand
GTGTGTGTGTGTGTGTGTGTGTGTGTGTGTGTGTGTGTGTGTGTTAGAAAGATGGTGTAGCATAATAAACACAAAGCTGAACTTGGAGTTAGTTAAACCTTAATTCAAATCTTGTCTTTGCCCTTCACTATCTGTGTGACCATGGGAAAGTTATCTTACAAGAATCAGGAAGCTCTCTAAGACTATAAAGTTATAAATGGATTTCTCATCTGCAGCTGTGGAAGAATTTCCCACAAATATAAAATCATAAGCCCTAGTAGTTGACATAATATAATTTTTATGATGCAAATTGGAATGTGATAAATACCTGAGGGTATAAAAATGCTGTTTTCAGAATTCTGAGAAAGTAAGAGATCATTTTGGATAATAAGGATTGGAAATGGGAGAAAACTTCAATTTTTTTTTACATATTTTCTAGGTTACCTAGCATCTTGATCTTTAATGGTAGAAAATTTGAAGCATCAATATTCCTAACAGTTGGAACCAAGGAATATAATTAGCCTTCTGCACATGCTAGAACAGGGGTTCTTCACCTTTTTGTGTCATGGACCTCTTTGGTTGTCTGATTGGTGAAGCCAATGGGATCCTCAGAATTGAATTCTTAAATGCATAGAAAGAAAATACAAAAGATTAGAAGAAAAACAATAATGTGAGATAGTTATCAATTTTTTTTCTAAGTTAACAACACCCAGGTTTAAAACCCCCTGCAGGAGAGCTGCACTGAGCATAGGTTGGTTTGCTGGCATATGATGAAGAACCACTGCTCTTGCCTACAAACATCTCTAAGAAATTTCATTGTCACCTAAAGAAAATTACATCAAATTTTAGGTTATGATCAGAGGAATTCCACTGCAATTGACTTTGTAAGTGGAGGACACAGAACCTAGCAGCCAGGGTACAACTTCATACATGTATGGGTCCTTATGCATACATATATAAGCACCCCTCGGGTAACTCTAGGAATGATACAATGCTAACCTCCCCACCTAAGAATGGAGAGTCTCTGGGATTTTTAACCACAAGTTTGAGTCCCAAGATATAGCACTAATCAGAAAAAAAAGAGTAAGAATGGAAAAGACTCTGGTTCTAGCTGTTGTCCTGCATTCAAAATGCGTGTGTGGAATTATTGGCTGACTAAATTCATCTCTTAAACAATGTAGGCCAAATTAGTTGTCTTGTTTTAGCCTCAGCTTCCCAATCCCAATGGCCATAATATCTAAATAATATATTCAGACGTTCTTAAACTGGGGCCCTTAAATCTATTTTTTAATGTTTTGATATAACTAGCTTTTCCTGTAATCATGTGCATTTTATTTGATGCAGTTAAAAACATTATTCAGAGAAGAGGTCTATGGGCTTCACCAGATTTCCAAAGGCATCTATAATGCAATTTTTTAAAAAATCTACAAAATGCCACTTATTCTATATCATGCTTATCTACAGAGAGATAATAGAAAGTCCTCAGAATGGCAGTTAAAGCCTTCAAAAATTAGGTTCCCTCTGACACTGTCAATGTTCTATTTTTTACATATTTTTCATTCAAGGGCAAATTGACCAAGTAAATATTCCCCACATGTGATATTATATCTCTTGATTCCAGCATTTTCCATAAATTATTCCCCATATTTGGAATGTTTTGTCTCTTAACCTCTGCCTCCAACTAATAATAACAATTGTCATTTATATAACCCTTTAAGATTTGCAAATCACTATATATATTATGTCATTTGATATACACGGTCATCTTGGTTGTTAAATACTAAATTCCCATTTTATATGTGAGGAAACTAAGGTTGAAAGAGGTTAAATGAGATTCCAATATTCAGTTAGTGTCTGAGGCAGGATTTGAACTCAGGTTTTCCTGACTGTATCCATTGTGCCAATTGATTTCTTTAGAATTTTCAACTTCTTCAAAGTCTCAGTTGAGGCCTTTCCTGATACCCCCCCAAAAAAAAAATTATTAGCCCCATCTCCCTCTTGAAATGACTTTTTTATAGACAGTGTATTTACTTGATTATGTAGTTGTTAAATATTCCTCAAAAGAATGTAAGCTTCCTAGAATCCTTTCCTTCTTTACTTTTTGTTTATAAAAATCTAAGAACCCTTGTCAATGCATTGATGATGTTTTTTCCATCCATGGACCTTGTACATAGTAGGTGCTCTAAAATTATTTATGGAACTTAATTGAAAGTATAGACAAACTTGCAGTATGTTATTGCCAGAACAGACAAATAAATGTAAGATCAATGTATTCAACAAGCTGTTTTTTTTTTAACATACCTGCACTGCTGGAGGAAATAGTGAGTCACTCTACCCAGAGAAAACAGCCAGTGTGACTCCCAGCCCCTAGGGGTTGCAGAAACCAGCCAAAACCAAGGTACAACACACACACACACACACACACACACACACACACACACACACACACACCATCTATCTTCCTTTCTCTCTTATTGTAACTTAGTTGGAAAATGTCAGGGAGTCTCTCTGAAACCTCATTGGAGTATTTTAGGAATTATCTCTTGATACCCACCTCGAGGTAGATAGGCCATTGTATATTCTTTGTTCTTTATTTTAATTTATTTTATTCATATATATATAATAAGTACATATTTATTATGTATTTTTATAATTTATTTTAATAGGTCAGATTGTACTCACAATGAACTCATGATATAATAAACCCTGAGATACTAGCAGGCATAGGGATATTTTTCTATGGCCTGCTTTATGTCCAGCGAGATTTGAAGAAATTGCCCCATATGGATATTTTCACCAAGTTTTTAAAACTGAATAATTATTTCTGATTCTTTCAGTATCCATCTGCTTTGAGAATAGAGTGTAATAGCAATACAAAGCTGTAGGGGAAGGGGGGAGGGGACATTGTTATGAATTTTTAAAACCAGAAAAGCCAGATGGTTTGCTATATATGAGAGAAAAGTCAAGAAATGGGGTTAACAATGGATATCCCTTTTCCAAATTATCCATCTCCAACATTTATAAAAAAAAAAAAAAAACAGTGCATATTATTGACCCTAAGAAATGAATGTTTCTCAGTCCTCAGATTCTCTAACAAAATTCCATCATCCATTGCTTCCCAAAGGTCAGATAAATCCGCTGGTGGATAATGCACTTGCAATCCAAGGGAAAAGGGAGAGAGAAGTAATCAGGGCTAGGATCAATGTGGTAATTTCTTCCAAGAAAAATTGCTTCCTCTCCTGTCTTTCCACCATATTCATAGCTTTCAAGAAAGACAATCAGGTCAATGAGAAATCACTATTACCTTACAAATGTACATTCTATCCTTGATCATTTTCAGAATTGTAACCATATTTTCTATTTTTACATCCAAGTTTGATTCTCAGTCTTGCTGTCATCATCAGTTCTTCCTTCCTCCCCTTCTACCCAAGTTATCAAGCTTTTTTTGGTGGTTGCTGATTTGCATTTGAGAAACTCAAAATAAATAATGAAACTCTTGCCTGGACAAGTTTTTCTGCTTGAGACTGGGCTGAGAAAAAATTTACACTTACTAAACTCCTCCCCCTTTCTCTTAGATTCAGAAGGGGAATTCCTCTCCATTCAGAGCCACAAATATAGAAAGCAAAAAATTATCATGTGAGTTATGAACCTGCTGAATTTGTAACCAGGTAGTAAAAAGTTGGGTAAAAAAATATAAAAACTAATATTAATCAAAAAACTTAATTGAGATGAGCCAATGCTGGCAGAAAAATAAAGATATTTCATGCTATCTAATTCTGAGGAAAATATCAGCTAGAATCCTATTTTTTGTATCTTTTGAAGAATGATCTAGTCAAAAAAGGGATGAGATCAGAGAAATTTGGGAATTCTTGTATGAAATGATGAAGAATGAAGTTAGCAGAACAAAGAGAACAATTTATACAATAACAGCATTGAAAAAATAAAAATCTAAGAACTCTTGCCAATGCATTGATAAACCATAATTACAGAAGAGTAATGATGAAGACTGAAACCAAAAGAGAGGTGTTAGATATGAGATGCACACTGATAGATATTCTATGACATGGCCAGTGGGGGATTTGTTTTGCTTGACTATGAATATTTTTTAGAAATTTTTTAATTGGGAGTAAGTGGCAGGAAAAGAAAATAAATGTTTATTAATTTAAAATAAGATAATTTTAAAGAGTTTTCTGTGATCAAGACAACAACTGTCCCCTATAGCCAGGATACTGTGCTCTCCTAAGTAGTCCTTGTATGCAAAGATATGGATAATGTCTAAGCATGTAAAAAGTGCTAGAAATATTCTGTCCTCTAGTTTTTATTTTAAGATATTTTCTGTCTCTCTGAAAGAATTTCCACAGGGACTGGCTTCTCCCCCATAGTTATAATTGGGAAACCCATAAATACATTTGGATTTGATTTACCAATAATACATGTGACTTCACAAAGTATACAATTCATTCTTTGGAAACTTTCAAGTGAAAAGCTTCCTGTTGCTATCCTCAACACTGGCACTACTTAATCTGTTCTTCTCCAGAAGAACTAATCCAGATCGACTGCATCAGAAATATATATATATATATCAGAGAAAGAAGAGCCAAGAAGGACCAGAGATTTTCAGAAAGACAAGCAGGGACCATCCAAAACTTCTGTGGGGTATATTCTGGAAAAGAGTCAATATTTAAGAGAAGGTCAAACTACATACAAAGTACCCATTTAGTAGATGCTGATGGATGGGCTGATGGACTTATTTCATGGGTTTCAAGTGCCTTCAGAGATTCTGAATTTTGTCATCACAGGAAATGTTGATAAACACCAAGAGACAAAGATGAATGTAAGAATTGTGCCCAGAGTTCCCAACTTCAATTTCACACATTAGTGACAACAAAGCTGCCCCTCCATGATTAGTTTTTGGTATAACTAGGTACATATATGAAAGGAAGGGGTCTTTTAAGGTAGTTATAGGTTCTTCATAAGCAAAATGGTCTCTCAGTATGCTTTACAGCAGAACTTTTTTCAACATCCTGAATAATCCTGACCATGTAACTGTGTATCATGTGTCCTCAATTCTAAAACAAGAATGATAGTCTCCAACCCTTAGCTAAGGCTTATTATAAAGATTGATTTGGGGCTTTTAAAACCCAGGGATATATACTCCGTGTTCCTCAGACACAAGCACTGTATAAGTACATGATACTGTAATTCCCAAACTGACATCCAGCCATATGCCTGTCACCATCTCTGTTAAGGGATCCAGAGTGGTTTGAAGACACACAATTCCTCTGAGTCACATTTAAAAAAAAAAGAAAGAAAACATGTTAATGAACATTCATTTCAGCATTTCCACTGACATATTTCCAATTGCAGAGCCTAGCTGATTAAGCAAGTAGAGCTGTGATCTCTTGCTAAAAAGCAGATGGCAATCTGGTGATTGAAAGGGGAAAAGTCATTAAAATTGCAGAACAGATTAACATGGTTATAGGAATTTGATTTTGTTTGGCTTCTGCCACAGATAAAGCTCAATAGCTAGGTTCAATAGTAAAAGAGTTTGTTTTGCATCAGCTTTGCAAATAGCTATTCTGACCATTGACAGGGACCATGCTTTATCGTAGACAAAGGATAAAGATCCACAGAATAAAGGATTTAGGGTACAGTATTTATTAGGGAGGTTGATTTCCATAATATGTCTAATCCAAGGATTTAAAAATCTTTAATAAATATTGAGCAATAGCAGATATTATTGTCTCTCCTTTGCCCTTCACTCAACCTTGAAGACTTCTCAATCCCTACCATCTCCCCAAAGCTTTCCCAGAATGCTCAAATTCTCTGGTATGTTTATAGAATTCTACTACTCATACTCTTCATTAAATTATGCTTTGTGTCTATATACATGCAGAATCATAGAGCCTTAGAAATAAGCTAATTATATTCCATTTTATTGTAATTACTTTGGTTTGATAAATATTCTGCTTTCCTACACACACACACACACACACACACACACACACACACACACACACACTTGTACAGAAACTATTGCTCAGATTTCTATCCCGCACAATATCTAACATTCTGGTGATAACAGAATAATCACTCAAGAAATACTTGTTGATTGATTCTATTTGTTCCTATCACATCCCTAGGGGCTATAGTCTCTAGTTAAACCAAAAAGAAATCAAAGCTTTAGCATCTATAAAAAGGAGATAATCATAGCACCTATCTCCCAAAGTTGTTTTGAGGATCAAATAAGATAATAATTATAAAACACTTAACACACATAATAAACACTACATAATCATTAACTATTGTTATAATTATGATTGTCTTCTAATTATTATCAGCATATGATGAATGAAGCTGGGACAATTAACTATGTCTTTATATTTTTTAAGTGACAACCCTAAGAATGTTAAAAATTAAGTATGTCTTTCATTCAAGCATTTGCCTCTTTAGACATTTAGAGAAATTGACATGAGTTGGTAGGATTATAGGGAAATGTAGTATAGGTCTTTGTTAGGCATCATAGGAGAAGGAATGTAGACAAATATTAAGTAGAAAAATTCAAAGCATACAAAAGTGTACATTATAATGTTGAATGTTACAGTTCCATGGGGGACTGATAATTCTTATTTCAAGATTAAATAAAAAGCCACCCAGTTTCTAAATGACCACCCAGCCTTCAGTCTGCCTCTCTTCCAGTGTAACCTGCTCACTATCACCAGATTATCCTATAAAATGAGATGCTTGCCCACAAAAACTTTACAATCCTATTGAAATGAATGGGATGATTCTATTGACTATACCATCTCTTAAAAAGTTCATGAGAATTCTGGCATCATTATATTCTTTTACTCTCAGCTCTCCTGGAATAAAACTGAACAGAATCACTAGGTCTTATGGTTTTTCTTTTACTTCTTTCAATCTCAATTTATGAGATAAGCATCAGACATATTTTGCTATAGGTTGTTTTTATTCTGTTTGTCTTTCAATCCTTTCTACTAAGCAAACTTTATCTCACCATCGTAACCAGGGAAATATTAGCTGGAATACCAAGCATTTTGGAAGCTGGCACAAGGAGTAGCATCTCATTAGCAACAGTTGCTAAGGAAAGATGGTGAGAGTATCATTGCTGTTTGGAAAGATGAAGTCTGGAAAACTTTTCCTTGGATATGAAAAAACCTTACCTCTCTAGATAGCAGATTATAGGTGACTACTGACCAATGTTCCAATATTTAAATTCCTTTGAGTGATTTCTTGGATATCAAATGAAATGACATATGGGAAAATGATGCAAAAAATATGAAATGTTAAATAGATGTATTATTATTGTGATTGATATTGTCTGGAATTTGTTGTTGTTGTTTGGTCATTTTTCTGTTCTGCCAAACTCTTCATGATCCATTTGGCATTTTCTTCATGAAGACACTGCAGTGCTTTGACATTTCCATCTCCAGCTTATTTTATTAATGAGGAAACTGAGGCAAAAAGGATTAAGTGACACAGCTAGTGTCTGAGGTAAAATTTGAATGTGCAAAGATGAGTTTTCCTGACTCTAAACCTGTTCTATCCTACTTTTGTTCTATGATGGTACTCCAGTCACACCCTTCTCATTAGTAGGACCATCTCACACTAAGTCCTGGGCTATTTTTAAAACTCTCTGTTTGGTAGAGAAAAGCACAATTGTTTGGAAGTGATTTTCTTCCCTCTGCCCTTTATTTCAGCCAAGTTAGCTCATTGACAAGGTCAGGATATTCCACTAAGGAGTCTTTCCAGGCTGATATAATATTTCTCTGTTGCTCCTGGAGACAATATAGTAAAGTCACAGATTTTAGATATTCTTCATACCATCCTTTTTAGTTTCCAAATCTCACACTTAACCTTTCAATATTTCCTGCCCTTTGGCATTATCTTTAAACTATTCCCTTCTTTCTTCTCCCTCCCATCCCCAATTCTCTATTTTTACCTCTTATTATCTGCCTCTTTTGATTTCCTCTTTTTCTATTCCTCAGCCCCTGAACCAGATGCCCAAGTAGTCCCTCCTGATTCAATTTCCATGAACATATATGAACCCTTATTCTTTTGCCACTGTCTTTATCCTTGAGTCAAGAGGTCAGCAATTTCTGGTTATTATCTTAGAATATAGAAAGCAGTATCATATTAATATTCATGTTAACTAAATATTAATATTTAAAGTATTAACTAAATATTAATGTGTTCAGCTGATACTAGAAAGATTTCACACCAACATCATCTGTATCTCTTCTATACATGTTTATTTTGTGAAAATTTCCATTTAAAGCAGGCTCCCATACCAACCACTTCTTCCTTTCCCACTAGCATATTTTCCTGGACTGGACCACTACGATTATGCCCCCAGGAACCTCATCACCAAAAAAATTCATCAATCT
This sequence comes from Myrmecobius fasciatus, assembly GCA_023553655.1. Classification (NCBI taxonomy): domain Eukaryota; kingdom Metazoa; phylum Chordata; class Mammalia; order Dasyuromorphia; family Myrmecobiidae; genus Myrmecobius; species Myrmecobius fasciatus. Next base: position 76,866 of record JAJPUD010007204.1, on the reverse strand, counting down.
TGAAGATTACATCAGCCTTGCTACTCATATTTAATCAGTACCCTCAGTATCCTTTGCTCATATGACTGGAGGAATGGAGAGAAGTGAAGAGCTCCCAAAGCTTCCATTTAAAGAAGGCTCCCAAGCCAGTGAATCCTTCATTTTCCCCTCAGCTGCACTCTGTGGACTAGATTGCATCATACCCATAGATACCATCTTTCCTGATGTCCTTCCACTTCTCTGCTTCCTTTTGTGTGATGCCTTCCCCTTTAGAGTGTAAGCTGCATGAGATCAAGGAATGTCTTTCTTTTTCTTATTTGAAACACTTAGCACAGAACCTGGTACCAGTAGGTGCTTACTAAATGTTTAGTGACCTACTAATTGCAAGAATCAGTATAGACTAGTGGAACAAGTGCTAGATTTGGAGTCAGAATAATTGAATCCAAATCCTGCTTTTGCCATTTACTACCTGCAGGATCTACAAGTCACTTCAGTTTCCTGATCTATAAAATTAAATGTTTGAACTAGATGGCTTCTAAAATGCTTCCCCAAGATAAAATGATGTCTTATTTAAGTTACTATACATTCCATTTTCATTATGCTCATTTAATTTATATATGCTAACATATTCAGTAGAAAGACCAGAGAGTTAATTGATAGTACATTGGTCTAGTGCATTGGCCTAGAAATTAAAGAAAGATAGCCAAGAAGCCCTATATCCTTTTCTCTTTCACACATTAGTTATTAAATTATTATTGAGTAGAATGCAGTCTTCTAGAGGACATGGGCCTTTGCCTATCTCAGTTTCTTCACTGACAAAAAGGGATATTAATAGCACCTACTTATCAGAGTAGTTATCAGGATAAATTGAGATAAATTTGGTAAAAACACTTTGCAAACTTTAAAAATGCTATATAAATGCTAGCTTTATTATTATTGATTTTGTTCTGTGTTGTAGTATATAGTTTAACATTTGATAAAAGTGTATTCCATATTCTAACTATTTGCATACATTATCTTCTGTACTTAGATTCAAAGCTCCTTGAGTATAGAAATGACTTTCTGTTTAACTTTTAATCCCCATGATGTCTAGCATAACGTGTTTTATACGTTCTTAATAAGCATTTGTTGATTTGAGTTGAACTGAAATATAATTTCTTCCCCCAAGTCATATCTGCCTCCTTCCTTTCCTCTACACTCTCCCCAATCGCTGACAATGTTTCTTTCATCATGAGCCTTCTTTTCTAATTTCCACTATCCTAGTTTATTCATTCACTTAACTATTGTGCAGCTAATTTATGTCAGCCATTGTGATAATACTTCATGTGCAGAGTTCTACCAAACATGATCTCTGTCTTCAAATATATTACAATTCAAGAAGGATTTAAGACCATTATTAACTCAAGATTAAATTATCATAAATGCTTCTAGCTGGTCAGGCTTCTATTTCAATGGAAAGTGATCACCATTACCCAATTATCATTGGGCCAAGAGATATCATAAACTTGCTACATTCTTCAAGGATGCAAATCTCAACTTATCTATATTTTATCTATATCTCAATTTATCTATATTTTATTACTGGGAAAACTAAACCCAGAGAGAGTAATTTGCCCAGTGTTACAGAAGTAGCACCACGCACACTCAGGATTTAAATTCAGGTGTCCTAACTCTAAATCCAGCATTCTTTGCATTCCTATAAACATTGCTCACTTTTTGGCATGAATGATGCTCTGAAATAAGTTACATTGGACTGTTCTTTTCTCATTTTTTTTCTTTTATCTGATTTATTGTTGATTTTAATTTTTGCCTATACATCTATGACTGATTTGTAAGTGACTCCCACATCAGTACAATAGTTGTTTTCTGTCTACATAGTTAATTTCATTTTTTGTGATGTTATTTGGTAATCACCATATCCAATGTTTCCTAACCCTTTTCTTGAAAAAAAATTGTGTTCATGATAAATAGGTAAAAGACTTCTAAAAGGATAGGACAATATGGAGTTTCATTTAGTGATCTTTAGTCATATTTCATCCCTTCATTGAAAGCACTGATTATGAAAGTATATGTTGATTTAATTTACACTACTTTATAGAGTTCTTGATAGAGTTTCTTTACATTCACATTTTTTGCAACAGATGTTAGCAAGTAAGCCTCAATTAGCATTACAATAGTCTTTTTGTAAATGTGCGTCATGAAGACTCTAATATGAAATGATCAAGTATCCCATGAAATGATGTTTCTTGTTGCTTTTGGACACACAATTAAGCAACTCCATCCATTCCTTTATTTGCCTCTCCAAGGAAAACCTATGAGCCATCCTTCCATTTAGTAGTAACTTCTTTAGACCTTCTGTTTTTATTTATGGTAAGAATGTCAATAATGATATGCTTCAGTTGCTCCAGGAATATGTCAACTCTTTGAACACTGGACAGAGATCTCACATTTATAGTACCAACAGTTAAATTCATGAAAAAGATGGTCTAAAAGGCTATGATTCTTAGTGCTCCCTGCCCATCTTTCCATAACACTGCCACTGTTGCTTGAGAAGTGGAAAGGGACCACACACTAGTGAGGAATCTCTCACTAGTTTGGACTTCAGAGAACAGACATCATCTGTTGCCAGACCTGTATTCAGAGATTTTCCAGCTTGTATAGATCTTGCCATAACTTGTGTTTTCCTCCCATACCTTTATAAATCTGGGATCACCTCTATACCACAATGATTCAATGAATCAATCAATAAATATTTATCAAGCTCTTATGTGCCAGACATTATTTAGGTTCTAAGGATATCATTGCAGAAGTGAAGTAGTACATTCCATCAAGGAGCTTACATTTCACCTGGGATAAGACAATAATTAAGATATATATGAAATAAATACAAAGTGATTGGAGGAGTATTGTAATTATTCAGTCAAGTCTGACTCTTCATGAAATCTATTTTGGAGTTTTCTTGGTAAAGATACTGGAATGATTTGCCATTCTCTAGCTCATTTTATAGATGGGAAACTGAGGCAAACGGTTAAGTGACTTGCCCGGGGTCGCATAGCTATTAAGTATCTGAGGCCAGATTTGAACTCATGAAGATGAGTCTTCCTGATCTCAAGCCCCATGTTCTATCCATTGCATCCCCTAACTGTTCCTTGATTGAAAAGTAAGAATAATAAAAAGTGAGTTAGTGAGGAAAGAACTCGTAAAAGAGATTGCATTTAAGATGAGTTTTGAAGGAAGCTTGATATCCTATAAAGAAGAAGTAAGGAGGGAGAACATTCTAGGAATGGGGAAGGGGATTAAAGCTGTGAGGGGAGAATAGCCTGTGAGAGGCAAGGAAGAGAGAGGTAAATAATTTGTCAATGATATTAGTAAATTTTGTCTAGCTCATACTGGCAATAAGCCAGTATGAGTTTAGAGTATATGACAAGTAACAATATGAAATTTATCTGGAAAAATAGACTTGAAATCATATTGTGATGGGCTTTAGATGACAGAGGCATTTGAATTTTATCTAGAAGCAATGAAAATCTACTGGAACTTCTTGAGCAGGGGAGCTCTATAGTCAGATCTAAAATTCAGAAATATCAATTTGACAGCTGTGTGGAAAATGAACTGGAGGCAGAAGGATCAATTAAGAGATTATCTCAAAAGTCCCTGAGGAAGAAGATTAAGATGGTTGTGGTATGAGTGAAGAGAAGGGAAGGGAAGAAAGGAAGCAGAGTTGACAAGATTTAGTTATTAATTGGATATCAGAGTGGGAGTAAAGAGTTAAATATAACTCATAGTTTGTAACCCTGATATCTGGAAGGATGTTGATGCCTTCAATTTATCAAGGCACTGAGAGAAGAAGAGGTACCGTTATATGTTCTTTCTTCTTGAAAAGGACCTATGATATCAGGAGGGTAATGTCTTGATTTGCAAGTGAACTGGATTTAATTGTGGCAGAGCTGTACAAAGTCATCAGCCTCACTTTCTCCTTCAGAGTTATCAGAGCTGTGGCAAAACAGGAGGTGACCTCAGATGCAGTGGGAAACCTTGGCCTGGAGGTTTAGAGGAAAAGATAATGAATTTGGCTTGAGACATACTGAGTTTGATATACATAATGGTAGAGATTTCCAGCAGGAGCAGGACTGAGCCTGCTAGAGAAATGATGTCCAGATTTAGGAAACTTATTCATTAAATAAATAAATAAATAAACAAACAAACAAACAAATAAATAAATAAATAAATAAGTGAATGAATGAATGAATGAATGAATGAATAAATAAATAAATAAATGAATGAATGAATGAATAGATAAATAAATAAATAAATAGATAGATAGATAGATAGATAAATAGATAGATAGATAAATAGATAAATAGATAAATAAATAAATGAATGAATGAATGAATGAATAAATAAATAAATAAATAAATAAATAAATAAATAAATAAATAAATAAATAAATAAATAAATAAATAAATAAATAAATAAAAACATAGGGGCAGCTAGGTGGCTCAGTGGATAGAGCACCAGCCCTGAAGTTAGGAGGACCTGAGTTCAAATTTGGTCTCAGACACTTAACACTTTCTAGTTGTATGACCCTGGCAAGTCACTTAACCCCAATTGCCTAAGCAAAAAACAAAACAAAACAAAACAAAACAAAAAAAAAACATAGCTGAATGTATAGGAGCTAATGAAATCATCAAGAGAAAAAGTTTAGAAAGAAAAAAGATGTCCCAAGACAGAGTCAATGGGTACAACCATTTATATTGACCAGGACATGGAACTGGTCATACAAAGCAAAGAGAAAAGAATTGGTAGGACAGAATCAAAACAGAAGAGTGTCACAAACCCATTAGAAGAAAAAATGCAGGGGAGAGTAATCTGCAGAAAAGTCAAGAAAAATGAGAGCCGAGGAAAAGATCATTGGATTTAGCCATAAAGTTACCACTTAAGACCTTAGAAACTCAAGTCAATAAATATGTATTAAACACTTATCAGGCACTGTGCTAAGCACTAAGTTTTAGTCAAGTTGTGGGGATAGAAGCCAGATTTCTTGGGTTTGAAGAATGGGAAGTTAAAAAAAAAATAGAACTCAATGAATGTAGATATTTTTCTTAGGAATTTGGTTGTGAAAGAAGAAAGTCAGGTGATGATATTTTAAGTATGGGGAGATCTGGGCATATTTATAAGTAGCAGAGAAGAGATAGAGGTTGAAAACTAGGGGAAAAGAAAGAATAATTGATGGAAATGAGAAGGGATGAGAGCAAGAACACAAAAAGAGCAATGTCTCTAAGTACCTAAGCTAATAGACAAGAAAGCAATCTGTGCCTCCAAGAAAGATTATTAGATTTTTTTTTAATGTGGCCTGACCTTGTTGTTCATACTGGCTACTGTGGGTTCAAATATCATCTCTCCTGATGATTCCCAAATATATTTATCCAACCCTTGTCCTTCCCCTAAGTTACAGTCACACATCAACAATTGGACGTTTCTGAGTGTCCCAAAAGCATCCCAAACTTGACATGTGAAAACAGGATTCATTCCTTTCTCTCAGACATCCTTTTCCTGAATTTCATCAGTAATGTACAATGCACCACCACAGTTTCAATCACCCAGGTGTCATCCTTAACTCTCATATTCATCCCGCATATCCAATCTATTGCCAAATTTTTAAAATTCTTTCTCTACAAAATCTCTTGAACATATTCCTCTTTCTCCACTCACACACCTAAGAATTTAGTCGAGGCCCTCATCAGTTCTCATCAAATAGGCCATCCTCTCTCAGTTCTCTCCCTGTTCAAAACCATCACACACACACACACACACACACACACACACACCTTAAGAGACCTATTACCTCAAAAATCAAATATAAAATATTTTGATATGTAAAGTCCTTTATAATCTGGTATTCTTCTATTCTTAATATTTTTTATATTTCTTATACTCTTAATTCTAATATTCTTAAATGCTATTTTCCTTTCCTCTCTCATTATGACCCAATTATTCTGATCTACTTGCTGTTCCTGATATCCAATATTCCATGTCCTGTCTCCATGCCTTTGCTCTGCCTATTCTCCATGCCTAGAATGCTCTTCCTCACACTTCTGACTCAGAATCCTTGACTTTCTTTGTTTATTGTTTTATAAAAATAGCTTTCTATTTTTCAAAATACATGCAAAGATGGTTTTCAACATTCACCTTTGAAAAATCTTGTGTTCCAAATTTTTCTCCCTTCTTCCCCACCTCCCTCCTACCTTAGAGAGCAAGTAATCCAATATAGGCTAAACATGTGCATTTCTTCTAAACATATTTCCACATTTTTCATGTTGCACAAGAAAAATCAGATCAAAAGAGAAAAAACAATCAAATAAACAACAATAACAAAAAATATGAAACTACTATATTGTGATCCACATTCAGTTCCCATCGTCCTCTCTGTAGATGCAAATGGCTCTCTTCATCACGAGTCTATTGGAATTGGCTTGGTTTTCTTTAAGACTCAGATCAAATACCACCTCTTCTGTTAACCCTGCCTGCTCCCAACAGTTACCAGATGCCATCTCCTCTAAGGTTATCTTCCATGTATTCTGCATTTATTGTGTGTGCTCTGATTAACATGATTTATCTCTCCATTTAGCATATAAGTTCCTTGAATACAGGGATTGCCATTCTTTTTCTCTTAGCATAGTACCTGACACATAATAAATGTACCAATAGTAAATAGTATGGGGCATATAATTATGTACCTTTATAAATACTTGACTCATAACAACTTCTCCATCTAGATATTCACTAATCATCCCTTTAATCATGTATTCAATAGTTTTGCCAAAACTTAAGTGAAGTCAAATGGTCTATAAGATACAGACTCTATTCTTTTTCTTTTTTTTTTTTAAATCTAGACAATGTGAAAGAATCTTCAAAAACCCAAGATTTCCTTTACATCATGATCTTTATGTCTTTATGGGTAGAATAAGTTAATTAGGTTTTAAAATCATTTGTCAATGATATTAGTAAGTTCTGTCCAGCTAAGCAATTTGCTGTTTTCTCTCTTATCTATAAGCTGCTTCAGAATCATTAGTGATTGAAATATTGGTGACTGTGGAGTCCATTATCAGTCAACCCAACTTATGTCTATCACTGGATTTCAAAGACTCTGAAGGAGAGAAGGAGGTTGATGATTTTGAACAGCTCTGCCTCACTTAAATCCAATTCACTAGCATGTCAGGACTTCATTGTCCTGATGTCATTGGTCCCTTCCAGAATGAAGGATGAACAACAGCTGGTGACTGTTCTCTGAGAGAAAAGATTCAGTCATGACCTGTTCCACCTAACAGTAACATAAATAAATTTCTGAAATTCTGAACAAAACCATCCCCAAGCATGAATCAGGAAAAGCATCCCAAGCTTTGAGGAATGTTTTGCTTTGAGATTTAGTATTAGAAGAATGATTCAGGGAGATAAAGCTCTGCTAACTTTTTTTTTTCCAGTTAAACCTCATTTCCATACAATTAGGCTATAAGCCCCACCCTTCAATGAGGTAAATAGGGTGGGACTGCCCCTCCTCCCCTCCTACACATAGCCCTTGGCTGTAGGTCCCTGGCTGGTAACTGCTTTTCCTTTTTAAAGTTATTTTTTACATTAATTTCAAATTTATTTCATATACAAAAATAATGAATTGTAAAGGAAGAGATACATAGAATATGATTTGGATCTTAAGAGTTCAAAGTCACCTTACAGGCTATTTAGGTCAAACCCCTCCAATTTTACAGCCAAAGAAACTGAGATCTAGAAAACTGAAAAATCTTGTCCAAAGTCACAGAGGTAGTGAGTAGCAGAGTCAGAATTTGGACCCATGTCTTTTGACTATAAATCCAGAACTTTCTCCATCATTTGGCAATTTTCACTATTGACCATGAATTTAGAGGCGGGTCCTTGAAATTTCTTTCTGCTGGTCATTCTGATTTCTTTCTACCAGTTCTTTCTAATCAAAATTCTCTACATCGAGAAAGGGGAACAATTGCTCCAGGAATTTTAACATTGGTATGTAGAATAAGCAATTGGGGAAGCTAGATGGCACATAGTGAATAGAGTGCTGGACTTGGAGTCAGAAAACTCATCTTTGAGAGTTCAAATCTAACCTCAGATTCTCACCAGCTGTGTGACCCTGGGCAAGTCACCTAAGCCTGTTTGCCTTCTTTTCCTCATATATAACTGCTTGGTTGTTGTCCTTCTTTCTCAGAGAGAACCAAAATAGCATCACTATGTCAAAGTCAAATTACTGTGTGCCTGACTGACTGATCAGACCCGTACGAGCTCAGACACAAATAGTCCATATGAACATTTGGGGTAGCTTCTCTGATTTTGCATATCTCACATTTCTTCTGGACTAATTCAATTCTGCTTTGCTCACAGAGCACAGCACCTTCTCTGATGAGGGCACGCCACAGTGGGTGGTCCTGTGTCTATTTCCCATGTCACACAATAGATTCTAAAGTTCTTAAGAAATGCCTTGAGAGTGTCCTTGCATCACTTATTGTGACCACCTTGTGAGCGCTTGCTTGCCTTGTGCGAGTTCTCCATAAAATATTTTTTGGCAAGTATAAAATGAGCTGGAGATGGAAATATTCCAATATCTTTGCCAACAAAAGCCCAAATGGAATCATGAGGAATCAGACATGACTAAAAGAAAAATGACAACCTTTAAGATGGGTGAATAATTTGTGTCCTGTTACATTAAATGCATCATGGAAAAACTAAATATATCCAGATTATGTACCATTTCACTCTCTTGTCTCTGAACTAGTTATTACTCTGTGTACCATTTTCACTATCTTCCTTCAGAAGACAAATAAGAGATGAAGTTCACAACAAAGAAAATAGGGCACTGGATATGGAGGCAGGAAAATGCAGTGGCCAAATTCTAACTTGAACGCTTGCTAGCTGTGTGTCCATGAGCATATCACTTAACCTCTCCATGTATGTCTCAGTTTTTTCATATATAAAATGAGAGGATTAGACTCAATGGTCTTCGAAATTCCTTACTGCTTTAAAGCTATGAGTCTATAACTTCTTCAGGGAAAAAATAATGGCATCAGATAAAGATAAATACAATATTCTACACTGTGACATCTACACTGTGATATCTCCTCTAAAGGAAAAATAACCCAGAAGACATTCATACTGATGGCAGTTTGGGGACACTGTCAAAGAGCAAAGTCATGTCTCCTTTACTCTTATCCTATGTCAAGATATTTTGGAGACTCAGAAGCCTTTCTTTCTTTCTTTCTTTCTTTCTTTTTTTAAGGTATCCCATGACAGCTCTATTTGTTTAGGACAATGGTCCAGTAAAACTTGATTCTTTGACAGTTTACTAATCCAGTAATTCTAATGAAAAACAGTGGTCTCCTCATTTCTCAGCCAAGATTTGCTACAATGCAATTTCCAGTTACTCATACTTCCCAGCTCTTACCCAACATACACCCTATATTAGCTTATGTGCCACATAATGAATATTTATCAGATGTCATAAAAATTTAGCTACAACTTGATGAAACAGGCTTAAACAATATATATGACAGGGCTGTAGATCACTGGGCTTGATGCCATCACTCAACTTTTTTATCCACATCAGCCTTGATTTTGAGTCCGACTCCATTTAGCATACTCTCATTAATGTCACTTCAACAATTCCATAAACATTTATTAAACACCTACCAGGAGCTAGGTCTAGCCCTATAATAGGAGCTGAGAATTCAAAACTAGAAATGAAAGTACTTGCCCTCAAGGATTAACTTAAAACCTAGAAGACTGGACAATTTTCTTTGTGCTTTCACATTCACTGCCTGACACAATCCCTACCATTTTGTAGGTACTTAATTAATTGCTTGCTTTGCTAATTGGTTGAGGTTAAAAATAAAAACTATTCATAATGCCAGAGAGATCTTCTTTTGATTATTAAACCCTTGGATCCATTGTGCTAGTTGACCAACTTTTGTCCCATTTTCTTCTATTTCTAAAATCCTAAGTTTGGGACTTCTGTTTCCTTAATTTTCACTGTCACCATCCTTTTTCTCATTCTTCCTGGACTCCCCTTACTAGTCTCCTGCAGAATTATGCATATTTCCTGATCTCCTTTGCTGTCTTATAAAATAATCCCACTTTTAAATTTTTGAAGGGTTTTCACTGGAACTTCCATGTTTCTATTGATCTGTGATCTCATTAATATGAGTATTCCTTCCTTTCCAGTTTCCATTCCAATTAAACTGGCCTACAAGTCACAATCCTCCCTACAACTTTGTGAAACAGACAGGTTCAAAAAGGCACAGGAAACAATATCATTTTTTGTTGTTTTTTGTTCATTTTCATTCTACTTTGTTAAATGCTAAGGGTTCACAATAAGAACTTACTCATTTTGTATGTTTGTTTATTTGTTTTTGTACATGATTATTATGTCAAATTTTTTTAAAGAAATGAATTAGGATTGGCTGCACAACCTTAAAGAAATACAAATTTTCACAAGATCATAAATCCAGAGCTAGAATGGACCTCAGAAGTCTTCTAGATTCATTTCACAGATAAACTGAGACTCATGTCATTAAAATGGCCTTTCCAAGATCACAGAGTTTATAAGAGCCAGAGGCATCTCAGAACTCAAGTACACCTTATCTTAACCTCCAGATCCAGTGATCTTTACCCATGCTGCTAAGGAAATATAAGAAAAGTGCAATAAAGTCTTATTCCAACTTAACATAAACAACTGTGTGGTCTTGTGAAAGTCATACAATCTCCTCACCTTATTTTCTCATTGATAAACAGCTTGATGAATGAGTTGTACCCCAACTTGGCTTCCACCACTTTTTCTACATGCTAGAGTTCTAAAAACCATTGTGGACTCAGAAAAAAGAAACCACAACAATATTGTCTTCGTAAGCCATCACTGGTAAAACAACAATGGAAGAAATAAATGACATTTTAAAAGTGCTTTAAATTTTACAAAGCATTATAAAGTATATTATACCATTTGAGCCTCACAATAACCCTAAGAAGTAGTTTTCTATAGCTATTGCTGTGGACCTAATGATTTCCACTGGTAAAAGGATCTCCCGATGTAGAAACTCCCTACTACATATAAAGACTGCCAATTCTTTCAGTTTTAGTCTTAAAGAATTTCCTAGAGTTCTGACATTATGACTTGTCCATCATCACACAATTGTATGTGTCTTCCCTGTTACAAAGCTGACCTTTAAACCATGTTGCTCCACGACAGTAGTATTTTCTTCACTTTCCAAATGTGGAAATTGAGACACAAATCAGTGAAATTACTTATATACAGTCATACATCTAGTATGTCATGGGCCAGATCTTCCCAATTTATGCCATTCATTCAACTATATCACATTGTCAATCAACTTTAAATTTGAAAAGGGGGGAGGGAACTCTACAACATGTTCCATGTGAAAGTTATTTTCTAGAAACTGATTCATAAAGAAATCTATAAGCTTTCTTTCTTGTTCTTGAAGATGAATGCCCTGAGATAAAATTGTAGAGGATGGCCTGAGACAATCTTTTATTGCTCTAAACTCTCTTTGACTCTAAGGAGGCCTTAAAAAAAAAAAACCAAAAAACTATATTGCAGTACGGGAAGCTTCCCCTTCCTTCATGGGAATTTTATCTCCAAGCGGGTGTTATACAGCAGGTGTCCAAATCCACAACAGAAAGACTGCTCTCTCCCTACTTTTCCAATGAGAGAATAAGGGAGTGAACTCAGCCAATTACCAAGAAGCCTGTGAACAATCTCCCATCCGGTCTAAAGAATAACCCATTCCTTATCCCAAAGCCTTTTCTGTTCCTTTTATAGAGCACGGTCAGTGCTGAAGCCAGCAGCCTTCAAACCTAAAGTATTATTAGCTTGATTTAATGACTGCAGGAAAAACCAACCTACTTCATGTCCAGCCAGGGTTTTTCAGCAGATCACAAGAAAAGAAAAAGAAAAAAGCTGGGGAGAGAGTGGAGAAGGAACGGGAAGGAAGGGGGTGGGGATTAAAGACATTATGCAACCTGCAAAGTCCCTGCTGGGTTTTATATCTACCCCCATCACCCCCCAATGGCTCCATCCCCTCTCTGCCTCTCTTCCTTTGTGACTACCTTTATTCTCTTCAATAGTAAAAGGCAAATGACAGTGTATGCCTTTCTTGTCCCCTCTCCATATTGTGTTTGCTCGCTCTTAAAGTGTCTTGCATTGAATCTGGGTCCAAAGGGAGCTGCTTTGTTCCCCCAAGAACACATTGTGCTGGGGCAAACTGTGCAGGTGCTGAGAGTTTTGTCTGAGTGGATGTGTTCGCTAATTAGTTGGGGATGGGGGACGTGCTGGATAGAGTTGAAGTCCTGCCCAGCCTTTAAGTATTGTGTGATTTGGGGGGGGGGGAAGCTAGAAAGGTTTTTCTTCCCAAGTTTGGGAGTAGAAAAGGGATTTTGTTTTTCCCTCCATCTCCAAAGCCCCAAGGGTTGTGAATGGCAGGCAACATAATGCAGCCTCAATTTAAAGGACTTTTCTCTCCAAAATCACCTTCCCCTTAGTATCAATTTACTTCAATGGGGACTTCCTGGACTGCCATTTTCAATTTTAAAGTAATGTACATTTCAATTTTTGAAAATCTCCCTACCTTCTCCAGTCTGTGCTTAGCCTCCAATTCCTTTGAGATAGACATAAATATAGCTTTATATATAGATAGATAAGTATGTATATTTTTATCTGTGTGTATGTACACACACATGAGTACATGCATGCACATGCACAGGGTGTCCCAAAAGCCTTGGAGCATTTTTATGTATTGATATCCATTAGAAGATATTATCATTACTAGGGCTTTTAGGACATCCAGTATTAAATACTATCTGCTTTCTTGAAGGAGGGAAAGCTGTGAGAGAGTGTGCAGAGTGGAAGAAAAAACTACTGAATTTTTTTTCCTCTGGCCAACCAACTGATCAATCATCACCATTTATGAAGCACTTAACTACATGCCAGGTACATAATGGATAGAGAATCAGGCAAACCCGGGTGTAAGTCTAGTCTCTGACACCTGCTGGTTTTATGACCTCTGAGGAAGTTATTAAGCCTCCAATAGCCCTAAACAATGCTCTAAGTCTACAAGTAGGAGAAGAGTTGCTAATCTGTATTGATAGGAGTTTCCTACATCAGTGATACCACACATTTATATTTCACTTCCCCCCACACACACAGAATAAAATTCTAGGCACTGGACTAGAAAATAAAATAGTCCCTGCCCTCAAGGAGTTTACCTCCCTATAAAAAGGGAGGTACATATACACACATAGACATATACACATAAAAATATCTACATAAGACAGGTGTGTGCACCCATGTATATGTATATAAATTACAGGAGGAAGCACCAACTGGGAACATCAAGAAAGCTTTCAGGTGAGGAACTAGTGCTGGAGCTGGATGATGCAGTAGATAAAGCACTGCTTAAAATCAGGAAGACTCAACTTCCTAAGTGCAAATCTAGACTCAGACTCTAACCAGCTGTGTGACCTTCAGCAAGTCACTTTGTCCTGTTTGTCTCAGTTTCCTTTTTTGTAAAATGAGTTGGAGAAGGAAATGGCAGAACACTCCAGTATCTCTGCCAAGAAAATCCCAAGTGGAATCATGAGGAGTCAGACAAGTGAACATCAAGAAAGAGAATATACATGATCATAAAGGGAAATGATGTGTTGTGAGGCTGGACAGGTAGTTTGGAGCCCAGGACACTAAGCATTTTAAATCCAGATTTTGCAATTGATTCTGTTTTATTCCATTTATTCATTCTCCCTATCTTCCCTCCTTCATCAATCACACATGAGTCTTCCCACTACTGAACTTGACACCCTTAATCTTCACTTTCAGTGTGAATTGACTTATCCTTCAGCCTGGCAGCCCTGACCCCCACCTCAAAGTGGTTCACCAAACTGGTACTCGGTTTAGTGCAGATACTCTATCAGCTTACTCTACCACAACTCAGAATTCCTGAGCTCAAATGATCCACCAGCCACAGCCTCTCCAATACCAAGGACCACAGGTAAGTACCACTACCTGCAATTAATTGTAGATGATAAGGAGACACTGAAGAGTATTGAGTAAGGCAGTAGCAAAGCCAGACTTCTGTTTTAATAATGGCATTTTGTCAACATGTGCAGTAAATGCATTAGAGAGAAAAATGACAAAGGTAAGGAATGAGAGACAACTAAATGACAGCTCTACCACTGTATTCACTATCTATTTCACACTAAACTCAGAGGAAGGAGACCAATTACTGGGCATTTACAGTATCCAAACAAGAAAGGATAGAAGCTTGTACAAACACAGAAACAACACACACAAAAAAGCCCTAAGAGCTGCAATTATGAAGCTGCAATCTCATAACCAGCAGTTCTCATCATACAATCTTTACCTATGTCAAAAATGATGGGACAGAGTGTTCTGATCTAGAAATTGTCATGGGTTCAAATATCAACCCTTGGCAGACCCTGCAATGGGCCTGCAATTTGAACAGAAAACTTACCAAAGCTGACAGGCCTGAACAGTTTTCAGTAACTTGTAGATTCATCTGGCCAAAATATGCCATACAGAAAGCTTTTCTTTAGGAGGAATTTTCAGTATTCCAGATGAAATCAAAAATTCCTTTAAAGGAGAGAGATAGAGAGATGGCAGAGAGCCAGAAGGGAAGAAAGGAAAAAGGAAAGGAAAGGAAAAAGGAAAGGAAGGAAAGGAAAGGAAAGGAAAGGAAAGGAAAGGAAA
>JAJPUD010007204.1:41280-58680 GCA_023553655.1 Myrmecobius fasciatus | reverse complement strand
CAAAGGTAGTTGGTGGTAGGAAAAAAACCACACTAGAATTCCCTATTCCCAGCTTTGGCACCCTTAGGAGTAAGAAGGATGTCCCAGAAGAATAGGGTATATGGAGGGAATAACAAACATGAAGGGAAAGGGGTAAAAGGTGGGGAATAAGGGTTGTTTCATTCTGCTGAACCTCTCACCAGCCCCGCTTTGCATCCAAGCCCTTAGAGCCAATCTTTCTCCCAAAGTTACAGATCTAGCTTGTCAGCTTCTTCTATCTACATTATCAACATGCCAAAGCCTGTTCACCTTGGAGACCTGATGCAAATATAAGTATAGCCTAGTGTGAGATTAATACCTTCTCCCCCAGACATTGAAAGCCAGCCTCAAAATATTCATTCATTGGGTGGAATTGGATCTTCAACACTTTCCAAAATATAAACTTATTTTCTTAGGGTGAGTCCGTTCAGAAAGAATAGAGAATTCTCCTTGGGTTTCTGCTGATGTCTCCATAATTGATTTCACCACCTCCACTACTCCAGATTTAGGATCCTGGTCCCCATTTTCTTTAGACTGGCTGAGAACAACAGAAGGCATTGGTTTTCCCTTAAGATTAGCATTCACATTTTTTCTGAAAACTAATTTTTCCCACCCTTACACAGGCCAATGCACTGTTCAGAACATACTATCTTCTCCTCTTACTACCTTCTATTTCTTTGAATCTCTAGCTTAGACTCAACTCCAGTGGCACTTTATATAGAAATGCTTTTTTGATCCTCCAAGTCATTAGTGTTCTGTCTTCTATCTCAATTTAAGCATCTGTTTATATGTTCTAGCTCCAAATAGAATATAAGCTCCTTAAGGCAGGAACTTTTTTTTTTTATTTTGTCTTTACTTCTAGGGCATAGCACATGGCTTTGCATATTGTACATGTTTAATAAAATCTTGTTGAATTGAAATGAAATGAACTGATTGACCCATGTTAAACTAGAAGACTTTTCCATATCATCATTTAATTAATATTATCAATATTTCCAATTTAATTAATATTACCAAAAAGATCTGCATCCAAGATAGTTTGCTTTTACCAAAAAGGCCTATGTATGAGGTATTCCATATCCTAGATGTCAAAAGGCATCTTTATGGCAGGACTATCCTATTTGACATGATATAGCCTTTTAAAAAATGTATCTCCATCTCAAGCCTTCTCAATGCTTGCAACCATCATTTAGAAGCCTAGAACTCCATTTGCTAAGCTGGTTAATCTGTCAGGTGAGTTATCATATGTTACTTAATAGTTTCTTATTTCATATTCTGGACTTATCACTGTGCTGTTCTTATGTCAACTCATGGTTTGTTTGGGGAGGGTTTTATGCCTTTTCTAGCATCAGGTCAGCAGCATAATCGTATACTTGACATTTGTTTCATTCTACAACATTAGTTCTGCTTATAAAAAGTGACCCAAAAGGACTCCAAATCAATTAACCAGGCTTCCTATATATTTAAATTGTGAAAATAGGTTGAAAATTGTTTAAGCCCCAGACCTTTAGCAATTCGTAGTTCCTACAAAACCAAGTCTAGTGGACCAACAAATGGGGGAAGGGACAAGAAAGAGAAAGGAGGAAAAAGGTTTCTTTAGGTTCTGTGTGCAATGAAGAATAACAGCAAAGACTATCTTGAAGAAAACTTGAACTAAAATTAGTCTCTCATCTATATACTTGGGTCATGCACATGTCAAGTCCAGTTAGCCAAAGATGAGTCTAGCATTGGCCTGAACATCTTATCTTGTGCTCTTGTGCATGTTCATGTTCTACCTCTCTGGTACAGAGTGCAAGAAAATGAAAATAGTATACTCTTGGCAGAGAGGAAATCTTTAGGAGCACATATTCATAGGCAGGACACCAGCCTTAAACATCATTGTTTTATGGGTGGCTTTTATACAAATCATTGATTTATGTACTTTATGTACAGCTTGGTATATATTTTGAGAGAGATTGGATGGAACGATGTGGAAGAAGAAATTATAGATCCTCACTACAATGAGTCACAGGTTTCCAAATCTGGGACAAAAGGATAAGGTAAACAGAGCAGTCCATCTTTTTAGGTCCAATCATGTCAAAGGGAAGCTGATCTATCCCCAAGAAAGTACAAGACTCCCATGGTTCAATCAAAAATTTCCCAGCCCAAGGTAAAGGCAAGATGAAAGGCTGAGAATGAGGAAATTGAGGAAAGAACAGCAACTGTTAGGAGTACTCCTTTCCTTTAACCCCTAGATTGTAGCAAGAGTCATTATAGCCAGAGCTCTGTAACACTTCCATAAAGACTTCACCAATTGCACCACCAAGGCCACCTACCCAAGCTTGGCTTTCCAGTTGTTCCAGAGCCAAAGTATTGCCCTACTCCAGTGGAATATATATATATATATATGTATATATATATATATATGTATATATATATACACACATATATATGTATATATATATGCTCTATATGTTCTTCAAATACCTTACCTGCATCTAGCACTGAAGGGGGAATTTTGAGGACTGACCAAAGATTGCCAGATTGACTCCTCCAGGTAGACTCTAGAGGCTCATCCAATTACTTCTCAGCAATGACATGTACTCTTGTTCTCACTATTCAGTGTATCTGGCTCATTTTTGCTTGTTAACTAAGATTCACAGGTTTTAGGACATCCATGAATATTAACTGTTGATATACTGATGTATAAAATACTTGTCCAGTAACCAATGAGCAGATATATTACTAAAGGAAAATAACCATATAAACCTTGATATTACTTTTTTAAAATGAAATGTGACCAAAAAAAAAAAGTTGCAGCTAACAGCAAAAGTTATCTTAACTGCTTATCCTCAGGGAATCAAATGAAGGAAATGATGTTATCATGAACCCAAAGACAACAAGCAATACCATTTATGGGATATTTGGTCATATTGTATTGAAGTGTTAATGATAAGAATTTGCAAAAAGTCTGACAAGAAAATTAGCTTACATGGTGTGAAGACTTAAGAAATGAAGATGCTCTGTGAAGAATTCAATAAGACCCTCCAAATTAAACTAATATAAGTATTAATTCTAAAAAACATCAATGCAAAAAAGGGTACCAGTGGAATGCTAAGATCCTTGAAGATTTTGTTTTTTTCTTTGTACCCTTAAGTCCCAACATAGTATATTGCACATAATTGTTGTCTAAGAAGAAAGGGGGAGAAAATTATAAAAACATATATATGTGTATACATATTACATATATATGTGTGTATATGTATATACACATACACATATATATAATGAATACTTTCTTCAATAATGATATCAAGATCAGAAATAGCACCAACTATTACCACAAAAAAAATTAAATCAATTTTATTTTAACAGACAAGCAATAACTGGTTACCAATATCAAAGTCATTTCCAAATAATGCCTATGTATAGTCAGATATCCACTTTTAAAATCAAATATCAGAAGTTCTACATATTCAAAAAATAAGACAAAAATGTTATACAATTCAAGCAACTCCAACCTTGCATATCAAAATTAGTTGTTTACAGTGAAAAATGAGAATTGGGTAAAGAACAAACATCAACACAGACTTTCACACATTTTTAAAAGGTTTATTTAATTATCACAATGAAGAGATCAAAAAAAAAACCTAGAAACAACTATAGCCAAAATATATTTAACCCATTGTGAAGTAGTGAGATGACAACTGTAATATGAAATACAAACTCATTTATTATATCTTAAGAAAAGGAATATAAAGATTATAAACAATATTGCCTCACAAAACAGAGATAATCAGTCTCAGAAAAACAAATTTACAGAAATTTCCAATTTATAGAAAGCTAGACAAGAGATTTAACTAAGTCAGCTTAATTTCTAAGATAGAAACTAAATAAAATTAAATTAAATGGCAAAATATAGAAAAGAATTATAAACATTCTTTTAATAATCTTTTGTTGAACAATGGCAATAGAATGCCATTGTTCTCTAATATTGTATATGTATGTACACAAGTATATATACATCATATATATGTACATCTATTAGTATGTACAATAATATATATAAAGGTAGGTAGGTATATGGATAGATGGATGGATGATGGATGGATGGATGGATAGATAGATGGATAGATGCATAACATTGCAAATAGACAAGGACTTGAGCCAAGAATTGAATGGGGAGGGCTATTGAATAGCATATTCAAAAGACCCAAGTTTGAGACTGAAACAAATCTCCATCTTTCTAACATCTAACACTTAGCCTTAAGGTAATGTTATTTGGTTAATACTTATAGTATACTACAATCTTTGATGAATTAAAGTTATAGGTCACTTGAAACAATGGAGGGAGAGGGGGTGGACATCAGAGACTTCAGCATATTAAAAAAAGAATAAAGAATTACACAGAAAAATCAGAATAAAGTATATATTCAGGGATATATATAACCAGAAAAGAAAGTAGACAAAAACTTGAGATAACGAATGATTAGTAAGGTGTTCCACTTTTATACATACATTAAAAGATCTAGAGAATGCTGCTCCACCAAATGAAGTGGTTGGACTTCTTGTGTAAAGTTATGGGGAACATAAAAAATAATTACAGATAATTAAAAAGGCATAAATGAGTTGCAATATGAATTGCTGAAAGGCACATCTATATCCATGAAATTCAAATCAAAAGAGAAAAATACCAAAAATTCTTTTTGACTGTAAGTCTCTTACTTATATTTAGTATCAAATGAACTATATAATCTCTTTAGGCTTACATTTCAAAATCAAAGACCCATCACTAGTATGTCATATCACACTGTGCTACTGCTAAATAGACAAACTAGAAGTTGGAATTGAACCAGTGTTGGACCCTGGATTCCATTACTCTAATAGGCATTTACCCATAGACCTTGAGCACATACAGGAGAAACAGGACTCTATTTCTCACTCCCCCATTCCTAGGAGGTAAATATAGAAATAAAACTAGTGGCAAAAGGCACAAACCTCCTCCACATGCACAGATATGTCTACTATCATTCAGTGCAAGCTCCCCAGAACTGCATCTCTGGAACAAGATAAACAGCAAGTCCTCCTTGCTCCCAATCATTTCCTTTCTTAGAGCTGCAACATATATCTCCCATTACAGGGCTAGAAATGCTTCCATCATTGACAGTGTCCCACATTCAATCAAAGGCACAAAGATAGTGTAGGGTTAGGCTTAGGAGGGGAAAAGTTGCATCCCCCTAAAACCTCAGACATTGAAATCCCCACTTAAGATGAATATTGGAGGGGATGTGAGAAAACTGGGATACTGATACATTGTTGGTGGAACTCTGAATGGATCTAACCATTCTGGAGAGCAATTTGTAACTATGCTCAAAAAGTTATCAGACTGTGCATACCCTTTGACCAGCAGTGTTTCTATTGGGCCTGTATCCCAAAGAGATCTTAAAGGAGGGAAAGGGACCCACCCGCATGTGCAAAAATGTTTGTGGCATCCCTTTTTGTAGTGGCTAGAAACTGGAAACTGAATGGATGCCCATCAATTGGAGAGTGGCTGAATAAATTGTGAAAAATGAAATGGAATATTATTGTTCTGTAAGAAACGACCAGCAGGATGATTTCAGAGAGGCCTGAAGAGACTTGAATGAACTGATGCTGAGTGAAATGAGTAGATCATTATACATAGCAACAACAAGACTATATGATGATCAATTCTTATGGACATGGTTCTCTTCAACAATGAGATATTTCAAATTAGTTCCAGTTGTTCAGTAATGCAAGGGTCAATATTGAAAAATTACTCATGCATATCTTTGGCAAATAAAAAGCTTTAATTAAATAAATAAACTATATGATCCTGGGCAAAAAAAAAAATCAGATGTGATTCTATCCACACAGATAATTTTGCTTAATAATCTTCAACATTAAAAATGGGACATAAAACAGAGATATGTGCTTATCATAAAGAAGATCCTGCATAAAATCCAAGTAAATGAGGGTTTCACAATACTTAATTTGGAGTCTGTATGATTCATAGGTTTTCTTAAACATATTTTGATATCTATTTTAATATAACTGGCTTCCTTTATAGTCCTATATATTTTATTTTATACATTTAAAAATATTTTTTCTAAAAAAGGGTCTATAGGCTTCACCAGATTGTCAAAGGGGTCTGTGACACACATAAAAAATTAAAAATCTTATAGATGATATACTTCAAATATTCCTTTTGACTGAGGGCATAAAAACCATAGTATCTTCTCCCTTTGGAAGGGGCTCCCCTTTGGGGCCACTCAAAAAATATATATGCCTCACCAACAGATGTTGGCATATAAAATGCAATTATCTTCAAGTGGTCTTTTGTTTTTGTTCCTTGTGAGCACTGAAGGAGAGATAACCAAGAGTCCTATGAAATAATTCTTCTTATTGCTTTTGGACAGAAAATGAAAACTACACAGCCAGTTTCTGTGCTTGCCTCTCTCCAAGGGAATCTCTGAGACATTATTTCTATTTGGCTCCAACTATCTTATTTTTAGTTTTTCATTTGTACTGAGAATAACAATACTGATGCATTTCCTTCACTGGCATATCAATCTGCTGATCATTGGATAAGTATCTTTAAATTAAACAAGTATTTTTAGAGTACCCACAGTCTCCTATAATGAATGCTTGCAAATGGTGTAAACGGGTAACAATTCTTAGTACATTCTGCCCCCTTTTATAGCTCTCAGACACTGTCACAACAGAAGCAACGAGGACCACTCTAGACTGAAGGTCATTTTGTACTTTTTATTGTCTAGTTGACATCCATGGCCAAAGAATTTATCACTTTTCTAAGTGAACTTCTAATAGTGAGCTTCCCCATATCAAGTGAGACTGGTCTTCTAGCAGCAGACATAGTCTGTCTCTAAAATTCAAACAGTATAAATTAGCAAAGTTGACTCTCTGTTAGCATACCTTTCAAGAACCCAAAGTGAATTCTGGGTCACCATGAAGTATTATTTTGAGGAACACTGTGATCCCCTTCCAAAAAAGGTAGAGAAAAAAAAATGATATACTGTAAAAACTGAAGGTGAGTCGCCTTACTATGGAGAATGGACTACACTAATAAATGCCCATAGATTGTTGGGGAAAACTAAGTACTTCCCACTCTTGCAGGAGGGGAGAAGGGAAGACCAGTTGAGGTTTGGGAGAAAAAAGATAGTAATTGCTTCCAGTATACATATGTAGAGTTTATACCACTATGGTGTTGCCTATAGGTACTTTATAAAAGAGAAAGGCCTTAGGCCAATGCCTGGCACTTAATATATGTTAATTGATTGATTGAGACAGAACCAGTAGAGTTAAATATATTCACAAGAAAAAGGATAAGACACAAGAGTTTTTGTCTCATGTTCAAAAAGGGCGTTTGTCTCACTGTGACCCCCCTCCAAAAAAAAAGAGTTCTGAGTAGTGTATAATTATAGCTCTAAAATTAAAAGGAATCAAAAAAAATTAAATTAAAAGGAATCTCAGAGATTATCTTTTTCAAATCTTTTCTTTCATATATGAAGAAACTGAAGCCCCAAGGTTCCACAGTTAACCAGTGGCAAAGCTGAGATTTGACCTCAAGTCCTATGGCTCTCAGTTCAGTCGAAAAATTCACTGTTCTGTTCAATGTACCATGCTCTCTGAACATAAAGCATCTTTCACTGTGTGTCTGTTTATATTCACCTGAGCTATATATGTGTTCTAGAGAAAGTCTTTGTCTCTAAAGTAAACCACTTAAGGTCTTCAATAAAGAATACACACCAGAGGACTGGGCAGTACTAATTCTGTGCCACTATCAGACATTACAAGATCTGTCAATAATGCTCTTCATGAAATAGATTATTCAGTGCTGTTGATTGGCATATACACAGGTATACTTATATCTACTTCTTAAAACACCATCTTAGCAAATTCAGGAATGAAAAAGAATAACAATAATATTTAACAATTGCATGATAATTTAAGGTTTGAAAAGCACTATTATTTATTATTAATTGATTTAATTATTAATTGATTTAATCCTTACAACACTGTAAGATAGATGCTATTGTATGATAAGGAAACTGAGGTACATAATGGCTAAGTGACTTGTACAGGGTCACAAAACTAGTAAGAGTCTGAGGCAGAATTCAAATTCAGGTCTTCCTGACTCATAATGCTTTACACATCTCTATCACTCTTACAAACAAAGCACTACTGGCTTCTTGAAATATAGGACTTTTCATTTAGGCTTTGATTATTAATTCTGGAAGAACCTATATGTCTACCTCAGTCTTGACTGTTTTCTAGAAAAACTCAGCTCAAGCTGTGGAGATTTTTACAGACAATTTGCAGGCATTTCATTTTTGTGTGTCTTCTCTATGGTTTTCCCTAAAGAGTCAATACTGCAGCCCTGCCAACATCTGAAAGTTATCAGTAGGACAGTGTGGGATGGAAAGGGAGGAAAGACAAGGAATCCAAGCCTAATAATTATTCAACTAAAATGTGATTTGTGTTTTTAAAGTTCGTTGACAAAAAAAAATTATTCTTGTGCTTAAAAAAAAAAATCTCTGTCACCAATGAATTTGACTAGGAGGATCTAGAAGTTTGGTACTACACCCTTCTGGAATGTTCTTTCCAAAGATAATAATCCTCTGGAAAGCAAGTCTGTAGTTAGACTGTTGCAAAAACAGGTTCAGTCATCCAGGTCTATGGCTGATGTGGCTCAAGCACCTCCAAAATAGCTACAAACTCAAAGAAAATTGGGCAGTGGTTGGAAGCTATGGACATGGTGGTTTATGGGATTTAGTTTTGGAAAAGACTTAACTCTTGTGTTTTGTAGTTGAGAAAACTAGAACCCAAAAAGGTTAAATGATTTTCCCATTAAAATTCACTCTGAGAATTCCGGTATTGGAATCCATTGCTACTCTTTCCAAGTTCACGGTGTCTGTTTGGAGTCACCAAAAATTTGCCTAAGCAAACACCATCCCAGTCTACACTTCATCTTCTTTATTTCTAGTCTATGCAGGAATCACAAATCCAATAGCAATAGTAACTAAGATAAAAGAATAATGCAAATAATAAGAGACAGTCAATTATTATTCTCTATAACTTAACTCCATCAGTCTTTACCCCAATTTATCCTCCACAGTGCTACCTAAAATGATTTTTCTAAAACTTGATATGGCTATGTCAATAAACTCCAATGTTTTTATTACTTCTAGTATCAAATACAAACTCCTCTGTTTAGAATGCAACTCCAGTCTACTTTTTCTGTCTTACAATATAATATTCCTCTTTTTGTATTCTATGGTCCAACCAAAATGACTTTCTTACTTCTCACATAGGCTACTTCATCTCCTATTTGGGAGCTTTTGTCCAGGTTTTTCTCTTTTGCTTAAAATGCATGCCCTCTTCCCTTCTTCCTCTTGGAATCCTGATTTCCTTCTACTTCAACTTAAATACCAAATGAGGCCCTTCCTGATTTTCCCAAGTACTAGTACTTACATACACAAAGACAGTAAAACTGAGACAGACAAAAAGACAGAAAGATAAACAGAGCGAGAAAGACAGAGGCAGAAGCAGAAAGAGATCTTGTAATTTCATATTTACTTTGTATATATTTTATGTGTCTATGTTGACATATAAATGAGCTTTTTAAAAAAAATTTTTAATTTTTCTATCTTCATCACTTAGCATAGTGCCTGATATGGTAGGCACTAAACATGTATTTGTTTATTAATTGATTGAATAAAGTAGTAGAATCAGTCTCTGCCTCCATATTACAAATGGATATAAATCTTTACAGGTTAAAGTGGGGTTATATTCTAATGTCTCCTTCATCCCAAGTAATCCCCTCCACAGAAAAGACAGTTACCACAAATTCAAGATGCAATGCAAATTTAGAACAATGTCCCTGCTTCTTGGAAGCTTCTCAGGGTAGGTTAGAGAATTGAAATTTTTAGTGTTAGGCAGGTAGTCAACTGAAGGGTCCTGGAGAGGTTGGTAATATCCTGAAGCCTCTTATATCGGTTCTGGAGTCATCAGGATTCTATCAGGAGTCCAAGATTCAGGGATACAGTAAGTATGTAATTTCATGTACTACTGTTCTATTTTTCCACTGTATTCTCAGATTGAGTCTTGCCTTCCTTTTCTGTCTTCACTCTACCTCTGGAAATCATGCTTTTTAAAACTTTCAATTCCCAGAAAATTCTTCATCAATGAGAGTCTTTAACTGGAAGCATTAATGATCTGCAGCCAGACATACAACCTTCTGAGAAATTGTTTAATGAGTTTCTCTTTTACTACTACCAAGTGAGATCCTTTGGACTCCTAGTACCCAGGAAAATGAAGTACCAGGGACTTGCCCATGCTCAAGTAATAAATTCAAGAGTCAGAATTCAATTCCATATTTGTAACTTCAAGTATATTGTTCTTTCATTATCCCATGCTACTTCTCCAGTGGTATATTCCAAAATACAAATTGCATAGCCTTCAAACCCATTCTATAAAGTAAGGAGCTAAAGTTATAATATACAATCAAAATTAAAGAAATTTTCACTTTAAAAGTTTTCCCATCATGTTTATTAATGTTTTTAGACTTTGCCTATCTGTCCAGAATTTCTCATTTCCTTACTAAGAGGTATTTATAGCTAAAAAGCTTTTAGTAAACAAAGCTCTTGAAGTCTCTCCAAAACTGTTTCTCAAATATAAATTAAACTCTGAAGATAGCACCTCATATTCTTCAAAGTGGCAAAGATGATTTAAAAATAGAAATAATGTTGGACGGATTGTAGGAAGATAGGCACATTAATATGCTACTGGTGAAAGGTGTGAATTGGCCCAATCATTCTGAAAAATAATTTGGAATTATACAAGAAAAAAAAGCACAAAATGGTTTGCATCTTTGGACATACATTTCAAGAATGTGAGAATCAGAAAGAAAGGTATTCTCTATAGGCAATTTTACAAATAAAAGAAAATAGTCAAGTGGGAGATCACAGAACAAATTTTGCCATATAAATATATTAAAATATTATTGCCTCATAAGAAATAACATGAGGAATTCAAAGATTGAGATTTGTATAAACTGATACAAAGCAAAATAAGTATGTTGAGAATACAGACTCAATGATCAAAAGAAGATAAATTTAAAAAAACCTAAAAGGTAAACTATATTTGTAATGACTAGTCTCAGTCCCAAAGAATTGGTAAAGAAGCATGCCTTCCTCTCCTTAGAAGAGAGGGATAAAACTGCAGATGTCCCATCTAATACATAATAAACTCCAGTAACTTCCTATCAATTCCAGGATCAAATATAAAGTCTCTTTAGCATTCAAAGTTTTTTATAATCTGCTTGCCTCCACCTTTTCAGTCTTCTCATTCCCTTACCTCCTCTCATATTAAGCCCCAGGTATTTTCATTGTCTTTCTCCTATGCCTAGAATTCTTTACTTCCTCTTGATTTTCTTAAAGTCCCAACTAACATCCTATCTTCTACAAGAAATCTTTTCCAATCTTCCTTGATACTAGTTTGTTTTGTTTTTTTTTCCTCTTGGCTATCTCCGATTTATATGTATACATGTACGTATGTGTATAGATGTGTGTGTATGTTTCTATACACATAAACACATATGTAAGTATATATCTCTCTATGTGTGTGCATATACATATACATATTTGTGTTTACCTCCATATGTGTAAACATAGATATAGATATATATCTTGTTTGTTCATAGCTGTTTACATGCTATCTCCCCTTTTACATTCTCAGCTCCTTAAGAGCAGGGACTAGCTTTTACTTTTTTTTATATTGCCTACAGTTAGCATTATACCTCACACACAGTAGAAATTTAACAAATATTTATTAGCTAATTGAATATCTGTTGGTTTTGCTGAAATGATTTTGTTTGTTATAGATTTGTTGGAATGGGTAAGGGGAAATCATTGTGGTGTAAAAGCAAAAAAGAAATGTAATGATCAGTCTTTATAGCCTGAAGACAATACAAATAAACTATAAGAAAATAGCAGTATATCAGCTTAGGCATTATGTGGCTCAGAAAAGCAATAATTATGTGAATTGCACCCAATAAATGGAAATCTATAAATAACAGTGAGTGATTAAAAAAATAATATTATGAAACAATATATGACCATTAATGACAATTCTATAAGAAATGATGTCATGCATATTCACAAAGGTTATAAAGATTTGGGAAGGATAAATTGTGTTTGAGTGTAATATTCATTCATTTCTTTCATAAGAGGAAGAGGACATGATAGAATTTTGGACTTGAGATCAGAAGACTAAATCTGAATCTTTTTGACACCAGACTATTGGCCAGTTTACTTGCTTCATTGACACATTTGCCTCACAGATTCCTCATCTGTAAAATAGAAATAATTTTTCTAGTACCTATCTCACTAGATTTTTGGAATGTGAGTATTTAGTGAAATGTAAAATGTAAAAAAAAAAAAACTGGTTCCATATAGATTTCCTTTAATATTTTTTTCCACAAGGAGTCAAAGATTTAGTTTCAAGCTCCAATCTTACCACTTTCTAACTTTATTAATACATGATTGTTGACTTAGTTTGTTGACTGTAGTCAAGTTATAAAACTCTCTGAAACAGTTTCTTCATATCTAGAAAATCTGTATAATAATGCCTTACCTATTTACCTATTTCACACAGTAATCATGATGATGAAATGAGATTACATATATGAGGGTGATTAGTAGAAGTGAATAACACTATCCAGTAGAAAGGAATTTAAACTTGGAACCAGAGAACCTGAGTTCAGATTCCAGCTCTGCCACTGAAAAATGACTGTGGGCAAGTTACTTAGCCCTTCTGTGCCTCAGTTTTTCTCATCTTTAAAATGAAGAGTCATATTTGATAATCTCCCTTTTAGTTCTAAATCAATGGATCATTAACCTCCATACTGATTCAGAGACACCAACTTAACTTATAGCTTCTTCCCAACCACCAAAAAGTACATTCATACAATGCAGATTTTTGTTTTGTGTTATTTTTTTTAATTCAACACATATCAAATCTGAAAAGGCTTATATAGTTGAAGGATTTGTTAAGGGCAAGTCATTCTAACATTTATCTTTAGACTTTTGAAAACTTGGAGTGTTACTATTGATCCTAAAGGCAAAAGCAGAAGGTTCTCAAACCACATAATTGGACATCATTTAACCTCCCACGAGAGCAAACTGACAGGGTTTGACACAGCATTCATATTTGATAACATTTCCCTGTTCATTTAACATATTCTTTCAACACAGTTAACTCTTGGGCTTTGGAGAAAATCCAAAGTATCTTCAACATCTATAATAAGCATCATTCTGTGTAATTACATAGTAACCTTCATTGGAAGAATTCAAAACATGATATGGACCAGATAGTTCCCTCTTTCCATATCTTCTTTTTTGAGGCTTGTGGAAAATGCACCAATGCCACTATCTTGCTAATCTCATACAAAGAGCTAGAATGGATAGTGACTCAGGAGAGGGAATTCTACCCAATCACAACCTTTCACACACACACACACACACACACACACACACACACACACACACAATTGTTATGGAAACTATCCCCCAGATCTCTGTTAAACCCTTTCCTTTGCATACACATCCCCTGAATCCTTTGTCCCTACTGAGTTGAATGATAATTAACCACAATTTATGGCTAGTTAATATGGTGGTCATAAAGATTAGCATGGGCTATTAGTTAAACCCAGGCTATGGAAAAAAAAAAATGGGCCAAAACAAAAATAATAATAGAATGTTAGAACTGGAAGATATTTTACAGAAAATCTAGTCCAAGAACATCAAATCTTGGACCACTGCCCTATTTGCTGCCCCTGAAGACATATTATGGAACTATTGGCTCAAATAAATATATCATCAAAATAGCAAGTCTTTATGAAGAGAAACAAAAATATTTAGGCAGTCTCAGCCAAACAGATAAGTGCTATAGACTTAAAGCAAACATAAAATTTATTTAAAAGCAGTGATCCAGCCTAACTCTTCCTTTTAAAGATGAGGAAACTGAAGCTCAGATAGATTAATTTTATGCAAGGTCACATAACTTGTCAGTGCCAAGGTTAGAATCAAGTGATTCCTCAGAAAGGTACAAGTCAGTATTAGAATCAAAAGTGAAAATACAACTCATTGTATTGATTCCATATACCTTTAGATTACTGGACATCAATTCATACCATAGTTGAAAGGCAATCAGCTTGAATTCAAGAGACACTCAAATCGTGGTTCTGACACTCACAAGCAGTGCAACCAGATGCAAACTGCCTAGATTTTGCTTTTGTTTTCTCAACCAAGGAAAATTATCTTCAAACTGGAGAAAAGAAGATTAAAATTATTAACAAGAAGTTGGAGCTCATGGAAAATGCTGGGATTATGTACTCATTGAGTTCAAATCATAAAGCCCATAAATACTGGGGCAGCAGAGTACTGAAAGTATGTCATAATTGCTGAATTGCAGAAACTATTTGAAAAACCAGATGATAAGTAAACAAGAGAGAAGGCATGAGACTAGAAAACTGTTCTGATTTTCAAAAAAAAAACAAGGAAAGTAGATTCTTAAACTATAAATCTGTGAGCTTGATAGCAATTCTTGTTTTCAAAAATACTGGAATACTATGATGAAGGGATGGTTTGTCCGCTTTTAGAAAGGTAAACAGCAATCACTGACGGAAACTATCATATACTGGATTAATCAAAAGATTATACCAAACAAATTTATTTCTTTTTAATAATATATTAGATTGGTAGATGAGGTACTCCTAAATATGGTTCAAAGGTTCAAAAGAGGCATTTAGCAAAGTATTTCATATCTCTTTAGAGAGGATAGAAGTATGGAATGGATAATAATACAGTTAGATTGAACACCCAGACCTGAAGAATGGCAATAAATAAATATGTAGCAATCTGGAAAAAAGTCTCTAATGGAGGAAGGTACCCTATTCTATTCAATATTTTTATAAATGATTTAGATGAAGTTACAAACTTCATCTTATTGTCTTCAGATGGCATTAATCTAAGAAGGATCATTGAAATATTAAGTAACAGAATCAGGTTCCAAAATTATTTCTACAAGCTTTAATAATAAGCTAAATCTAATTAGATAAAAAATTTAATAAAGATAAATGTAATTTTTTTTCCTTGTACTCAAACAGCCAACTACAAAAGTATGATACAGAGTAGACATGTCTGTACCATCCTTCCTTTGAATATAACGTGGGTATTTTAGTGGACTGCTAGTTAAATTTGAATTAACAGCATGTCATAGCCACCAAAATAGCTAATGGAATCCTAGACTATATTAAAAGAAGCATAACACCCAAATCAAGGGAGATGATAGCCCCAACTATACTGTTCCCTGCCACAGAGACTTGGCCATTGCAAAGGCAGGAGGAACTAACAGCAGTAGAATACTGTCAACAGCTGAAGTCAAGGCAAATGATCAAGAGAAACAAGGGGTGCCCAAATACCAAAACTTAAAGAAATGGCAACATGCTTAGGAAGTTGAGTTAAATTGGAAAATATACCTGTCTGGATGAGTTCAATGCCAGGTACCCAGTTCCTTCATGGTCTGCCTGATTTTTGACCACATTTGCCTTTTCTGCCCTTACAGATCCTAACACTTCTGAACTGATGACCTATGTCTTTGGACCTTAGACAAGTATCTGGACTCTAGCTCCTACATACTTGTCATTGAGTTAAAATGATTCTTTAGCTTCTGGTCTTATGCCAGAGGACCTATCACTGTCACCTCTACTCTGCTGACATCTCCAGGTCACAGCTCCGGGTCAGGCTTTTTTCCTTATTCAACCAGGAGAATGTGAACAGGAATAATTTACCACATATAAATAATCATCCCATGACAGGATCATTTTGTGTGTCAATCATTCTCTCCCTTTCCCTCTAATACTTTATTCTCCCCAGCTCTCCCTCCCTCCTTCTGTGTGTGTGTGTGTTTCTCTGTCTCTTTGTGTGTCTCTGTGTGTCTGTTTGTGATTCTGTCTATGTGTCTGTCTCTTTCTGTATGTCTCTGTGTTTTTCTGTCTCTATCTTTCTGTCTCTGTCTCTGTGTATGTGTCTAACTCTATCTTTGGCTCTCTGTCTCTGTGTCTCTATGTCTCTCTCTGTGTCTATCTGTCTATCTATCTAACTCCCACGTTAGAAGGCATACAAGTTCTAGGTTAAGACACCATCCTCCTCCAAATATTTGTAGATTGAGTTTAAAAATTGTTTTATGATAGACATAATTGTAAAATTAAACAAAAATGTAAATGTAAACAGAAACTTTTGATATGTTTATATTCATAATAATTAATAACTAATTGACAAAGATGCCAGGAGATAGTTATCTAGGGAAAAGGGACCTACAGCTGTGATTCTGGTGACCTAAAAGCAGCAGAGTCCTTTGTATAGTAAGAGTATCATTATTCTCTAGGGTAGAAGTGTGAAAAGTAAAGAGAGGGTTTTTGAGAGACTTGGTGGGAAGGTAAGAAATCATGTGGAAACTTTAGAGAAGACAGGATGATTGATGCAGATCATAGAGCTATATGGGGCAGACAGAAAAGGAATACATTAACTGACTATGAAAGGATAAAACAGGAGCTACTCAGGGGAGCTGACCTGAGGCTTATGTGCCCAAGAACAAGGAATATTCTCGTGACTGGAATGGAATCCAGAGAAGACACTGAGATGGGATTTGGATAGCTGTGAGGAGAACAGCTTTGACTTGAACTAGTAAATAGACCTAGGGTCAGACATAAAAGCTCATACTCCCTTCTGCAAACAAGAAACCTGAAAGAAATACCTTTTGCTAGGAATGGGAGTGAAACTAAGGATACACCAGAAAGGAAAGATGAGGAGTCTGATTTCTCTGTGGTGTACCAAAAGGATATTGGAGCTGGAAATGGAAAAGGTAGATTTAAAAAAACAACTATGCCATTTAAAAACAAGTCATTTACCTCAGTGATCTTCAGCTTTTGTAAAATGGGAATGATAATACTTATACTGTCTGCCTCGGCAATCATGAAAAGTAAAAGAAATTGTATATTAAAGCAGAGAGAGAGAGAGAGAGAGAGAGAGAGAGAGAGAGAAGGAAAGAGAGAGGGAGGAAGAGGGAGAGAGAGGAAGAGAGGGAAGGAGGAGAAGAGAGAAAGAAAAAGAGAGGGAAGAAGGAAGAGAGAAGAAGAAAAACAGAGAGGGAAGGAGGGAAGGAAGGAGGAAGGAATAGGGAGAGAGATGGAGAGAGGGAGAGATTGGAATTAAAGGACATCCTATTCTATCCCTCAGCAAGCAAGCATAAAAGAGATATTGAAACAGACAGAATCAGAGAATAAGTGACAATGAGAAAAAA
>JAJPUD010007204.1:30149-41270 GCA_023553655.1 Myrmecobius fasciatus | reverse complement strand
TCTCTCTCTCTCTCTCTCTCTCTCTCTCTCTCTCTCTCTCTCTCTCTCTGTGTGTCTCTCTCTCTCTCTCTCTCTCTCTCTCTCTCTCTCTCTCTCTCTCTCTCTCTCTCTCTCTCTCTCTCACACACACACACACACACACACACACACACACACACACACAAACTGTCAGACCAGGCCTATATCAACCAGATCCTCAGAAGTACAGAGAAAAGACCCTGTCTCTTGCTCAATTGAGGTTAGCAACAAGAAAAAGCAGATTAGCAGACAGGCATGGAAGCAAAATCCAGAGGAGTTCTGCAGTGACCAAAGGCCCTCCTCCCTCTGAATAGACACAGTAATAGGTGATACAAAGAAAAGATTGTAGTTTTAAGACTTTGAATATATAAACACTAAGAAAACTCATCTACTGAACTCAAAATGATTTACTATGTGGGTCTTCCTGACCATGGTGGTTTCCAGCTGGTCACCAAGTTAGAAAAGACAGGTAAAGAGTCTAAAGAACACTTCTCTGTTTTAACTTATCAGACAGCATAGTTTGCTAAAGAACAAAAAACTTCAGAAACAAAAGCTTCCAAAGAAGTAGAATCAAAATAGCAATGAATGGAGCAATGTCCAAAAAATGAAACTTTGCATACTTGGACCACATGCATATTACCACATGTACACATGTATATGTACACATGCAAACCTATACACAAACAAATATTGCTGTACACAAATGCAGCTCATTACCTATGCAGGCACATATACATGTATGCCTATACTCAAAGACACATATATAACACCTTATCTAAAATGTGTTCAAACAAATAACCCCTCCTCCCCCTTTTTTTTACCATGCCTATTTGCTAGTGAGCAGAAGGGAGCGAAGTCCTAGATATATTCCTCCTACAGAAGCAAACCTTGCTCTGTCTCTTTTAGTTGCCCTCCCATTCTAAGCCAGAGGTATTTTTAGCTCCCTTGCTCACAAAGGAAGCCAGGGCCCCTAGATCTATTCACTGGTTCCAGGTCAGAGCTACTCTCTTTCCAGCTGTCTAAAGTGAATTAGACTTTTCTTTTAGCAGATGATTCTAAACTTAATGAGGGAACAGCAAGATTCACAAGCATTAGAAGGGGGGAAGAATTTGGCCATTGTCCCTAGAGGAAGAAGCCCACAACAATAATTGTGATCCCCCTGGTGCATTTCCTGTATTTCTGCCTACTACATCTAATTGGGAAGTCTGTTTTCCTTTAACTTATATCTAGGATATGTAAGAAGACTGTAAAGACTCATCAAAATCACCCATTGCAATCCATATCTGTTCATTTATGTGGGAATCAATGATGCCACTTGAAGAAACCTGGACTGCCTTTATAGTAACTTTGAAATCCTAGGAAGCAAGCCTAATGACTTTGTGACACAAGTGATAGAAAGAAGAGGAGTGCCAAAGAGACCCTGGAATTGGGCACAGAAAAAAAAGAGTAGCCAACTGAGCCAATGATAAGCTGTGTGACATTGGCCAAGCCATGTGATCTCTTTGAGCTAAGTTCCTTCACCTGTAAGATGTAGACAATAATAGGTGTACAACCTGTCACACAGATTATCAGAAGGAAATGTTATCCTATATTAAAGCACTTGTTTTGTAAAGCACTCTATAAGTGACAACTCTGATAATAGTGATTATCATAACAGTTCAAGATTGAGACTTTAAAAGAAAAAATAATAAACAAAAATGAGTGCTATCATCTGCATTCTTCTCCTCGATACACTCCTGACTTGTCCAGACTTTTACTACCATGTAACAAAAATTTCTTCACCCAGGAATTTTCCTCTACTCCTGTACTTCTCACATTGAAATACCCTCTGCCTTACAACCTTTCCCTCTGACTGGTTTATTCCTTCCAGAATCTCCAGGGTAAGGAGACCAAGCAATGCCAATCATGTTTTCTTTCTTGTCCAGGATGCCCTCCTGAATCTCCAGATTTTCTCTTCCACTCTTTTCCACCACCACAGACAGAATACTGTCATCTCTCCTTTCCTTCCTTTTCATTCATGTTCCTCCATTAGAATGTAAGCTCTAGAGAGGCTTTCTGGATATATTTATATCCTAAGCACAGTAACTAGAACAGAGCAAATATTTAATAAATGCTTGTTGATTTGACTTATCTGTGTAGATGTTGTCAATGAGCTGACGTTGGATTTACAGGCCATAGTTTATGATATCAAAGTCATGATGGGGTACTGGAAAGAGATTAATTTTATTTAAAAGGAAAAAAAAGACTATATTAGGGATAACGAACCTGGTCAGTTTTAAACTAAAATTAGAGAGGAACCTAAAAATGCCCAGATAAAACTGGAAGAACAAATACTTTGAAGGATAGAAGGTATGAAATAAAAAGAACAACATCAGAGTGAGTATCCAATTATTCACAAGAAAAAGCAAAAAGGAAAAGGATCAGGAACAATCCTTAATCATATACGCCAATATACATTTTATAGAAAATCTGTAATTACATGGTAAATGGATTGACAACAGAGAAAAGGTCAAGCTACTCAGACCTAATTTTGTTTCTGCTTTCTCTTTCATGGGATATGCCCTTTAGACTGCAAAAGACAGAACAAAAATGACTAATAGAGATTTGATAATCAAGATAAGTAAAGAGGGGGAAAGAGAGCATCTACTTAGCTTTGATGAATTCAAGTCCTTTAACCCAGATGACCAACATTCTCAAACACCAAAAGCTGGTGATAATGACTGGTAAGCCACAATCAGCAATATTTATAGGATCACAGAAAACAAGAGAGGGGCCAGAGTACCAGAGAAGAGCAAATATTCCATTTCCCCAGAAAGGTATCTCAACCTTTTGGTATTCTTCCAGAAATATATGGAAAAATAACCCCTATGCAATAATACAATTAACATATAGAATTGGCTGAATGGCCAGACTCAAAGAAAAAGCAATATAAGAACACTGCCAACTTAGCAAGAAGCTTCCAGTGGAGACATCCAGGGATTTGTGCTCAATTCTATGTTTTAAAATTTTTGTCAATGACTTGAATAAAACTATAGATGGCATGTTTATCAAATTTGCAACTAATACAAAGGTAGTAGGAATGACTAACACATTGAATGATCAAGTTAGATCCAATGTTAGATCTACTTGATAAGTAGAGCACTGGACTAAATCTAAAAGATGAAATTTTAATAAGACATAAAGGGTTCAAAATGTTAACTTCAGAAATGCAGGATTGGGAACCATGATTTGATAACATAAGGCCAATTATTGGTCAGCAGTGTGACATGACAGCCCAAAAACTAATGTATTATCAGGCTGCATAAATATAAAAAATAGCTTCTAAGAATAAAGAGCTAATAGTTTTGTTGTCCTCATTCTTAAAAAGATCACTCCTAAAATATTATGAACCATAGTTTTGAAAAGACATTGGTAAGTTGGGAGTATCTAAAAGAAGGCTTCCAGTATGATGATGAGCTTCAAATTCATTCCATGAGGATCACTTGAAGGAACTGGAGGTGTTTATTTAGTTTCAGGAAGAAAGACTCAGAAGGAACTTGACAGTTTCCTTCAAATATATGAAGTCTCTATTTTTGAATATTAGACTTGTTCTGTTTGCTCCCAGAAAGCAGAACCAAGAGAATTAGATAGAACTGTAGGGGCAAATTAAGACTTAATATCAGGAAAAACTTCCTAATAATTTGAGTTATCCAAAGATATAATGGGTTGCCTCAGGAGTTGGCAGATTCACCCTCAATAGAAGTCTTCAAGTGCATATTTGATGACTACTTGTTCAATTTGTTACAGCAGGCATTTCTTTTATGCATAATTGGTACTATATGACCACCGAGGTCCCTTCCAACTCTAATGGTATATGATTGTGATTCACTCTTAACCACAGAATTTATTAGACATCTATTATGTCAGGCACTATACAAAGTTCAAGAGATTCAAAGATGAATTGAGTTCATGACCTCAAAAAATTTATATTTTATTAGGGCAAGAAGAGGGAAGATATGTACAGAGATATAGAATATATACTATATTGAAACATATGTGCATATACAGATGTATACATATATACCTATAAGTATCTAATATAAAGTAAATACAAAGTAACAGGGGAGAAGACCATACTAACAAATTAAAAAGGGATACCTAGTGTAGAAGTTAATTCTTCAGCTCATCTCTAAAGAAAACTAGGGACTCTAAGAGGCAGGAATGAAGAGTTAGTGATATATATATGTGTATGATATTCTGCATAAAGGAATAAGCTTGTGAGATATAATGATATATCTAAATAGCATTTGATATGTAGCAAAATTCTGCAACATATTATTAAAAAAAATTTGGGAGCACATGCATCTAGAAGCAGGTCTCTAGTGAGCTGCTACAAGGTTTTGTATTTGGCTTTATTAATTAATGGTATTACTAATGACTAGTGAGAAGAATATCAAGGTTTGAATAATGCTTTGAAAACTTGGTCCCTAGTTTTTTAGCCTCTCTGAATTTTAGTTTCTTCATCTATAAAACATGGATAACAGCACCATCTTAGATCAGAAAGGATCTAAAAGAACCTCAAAGGGGAAGGAAAGTAAGCAAGTACCTACTATGTGCCAGATCTGGCTAAGTGCTTTACAAATATTATCTAATTTGAAGCCATGTAGTTCAACTCCTGCATTTTATAAATGAAAAAACTGGATCATTTGAAAGGTCTGTGACTTACCTACATCATAGAAGTAGTAAGATCAGAGGTAAGATTTGAATTCAATTCCTTTTACTCCAGAGCCATTGTTCTTTCTGCTGCACTCCCAATGTTGTTGTAAGGATTGACTAAGGTAACATCTGTAAAACACTTGGTAAATCCTAAAGCCCTATGTAACAACAGAGAAGGCAAGTTTACCATATGTACAGATGACACAACTGATGACACAAATGACAACAGATGACACAAATGATAGGATGAATGAAGAGGATTAAATTTAACTTAGATAAATAAAAAGTATTACAATTATGTTCAAGAAATCAATTGCACATATATGAGATATGGACTTAAGAGTCAATTCATGAGAAAAAAACAACCTCTCAAATTTTAGTTGACCAAATACTCAGGATAAGCCAACAACTAGATATGGCTTCTTAAAATAATCTAATTTAATATTAGGATGCTGTTAATGTTGTTCAGTCATTTCAATTATGACCAATTCTTCATGATCTTATTTAGGGTTTTTTGGAATAATTTGGCATTTCCTTCTGCAGCTCATTTTACAGATGAGGAAACTGAGACAAAGAGGGTTTAGTGATTTACCCAGGATCACAAAGATAGTAAGTCAAATTAGAACTCAAGTATTCTTGATTCTAGGCCTGACACTCTATTGACTATGCCATCTAGCTATCCTTAATATTAGTATGTCCTGTTATTAATAGCACTTAAGAGTTTATAAAGTGCTTGCCTCACAATGTATGAAGCATCATATAAATATTATTATTTCTATTTTGCAGAGAAAGAGACTGGGATTTATAATAAACAACTTGACAAAAGTCACAATCAGTTAATGACAGAGCTAGGACTCAAACCCAAGTCTAGCATTCTTGCTGTGTTATACCCTCTGAGTTGTATCAGT
This sequence comes from Myrmecobius fasciatus, assembly GCA_023553655.1. Classification (NCBI taxonomy): domain Eukaryota; kingdom Metazoa; phylum Chordata; class Mammalia; order Dasyuromorphia; family Myrmecobiidae; genus Myrmecobius; species Myrmecobius fasciatus. The sequence continues at coordinate 35,649 of JAJPUD010007204.1, read as the reverse complement.
CCAAGGAGTTTATGTTACTTTGCTCAGACTTCTTTATCCAGTGTAGTTTTATTTTCAATACTGCTACTACAAACCAGATGATATTTCAAAGAAATACTCAGGTTAGTGAGGGTCTAGAAATGATGCCATATGAGGATCTATTGAAGAATTGGAGGTAACTTTACCTTGACAAAGGAAAAAACTTGAAGGGCAGATCATAGTTATATGCAAAATTTTAATATGGAAGAGCAAATCAAAGTCTTTGAATTTGTTCAGGATAGCAGAAGTAGGAGTGGAGGATGGACCTTATAGACAAGCAGATTTTATCTCAACAAAAGGAATAACCTAATAATTAAAGCTATCAAGGCTTCCTATTCATAGCAGTGCTCTGGCAGAGGTTGGATAATACACTGCTTAAGAATATTATAGGTGGAATTCTTCTGTTAGGTAGAAAGCTAGATAAAATGATATCTGAAATCCTTTTCAACTCCAAGAGTCTATTATTTCCAAACAGCCAACATCAGAGAGTAGAAAGTACTGGATTGAAAGTCAAGGGACTTGGGTTTGAACCCAAATCTATTTTTTACCACTGGGCCTTTCTGAACTATTAGTTCATTGATACAAGAATTAACTCAATGATATTTGAAATCTCTTCTAGTGATCTTATAACTAATCTAATGTTGAAACAAGGAAAGTCTAAAAAAAACATTGCAATAATGTATCACATGCTGTCAAGTTCATTGAAGAAATAATATAAGTCTATAACTATTTAATTTTATAATTTGCATCTTAGGTTCCCTCATATTCTAGTGTCTAAGTGCAAATATTTAGATCTTATGGTTTCCCAGATAAATGTAAACACTTTCAGTGGAACTGGTTTTTTGTTTTGTTTTGCTTTTTCTTGTCCCCAGTATCTAGCATTGTGCCTTGTATAATAAGCACTTAATACATGTTTGTTAGATTGCCCTGGACCCACTATATTTTGGTGATGTTTTCTATTTTGAGGTCCTTAGAAAATGTGGGAGTTTGGTTTGAAAAAGCCCAGAGTGAATCTGCTTTTATCAACTTCTAGAAGAGAAGGGAGATGAAATTGAACTTGAAACTCCTCAATAAATAAAACTTGGTTAAAGTCTGGTCATTGTACAATTAAAAGCAGCTTTGGAGTGTGCTCAATATGGTCATGCTCATTGCAGTGACCCTTTGGAGTACTCCACCTTCAGAGCAACACTTTCTTTTTAATGTTCCATAAGTGTCTACCTAATGGGAAGTCAAATTTGCACAGGTGATACTTGATTACAAGCAGGGGAAAAGAGGAAGGAAAAGGATAAGGAATTTTTTCAGCTCTCTTTTCTTTGCCCTAAAATAGTTAGCTTATTCAGGATGCTGAAAGACCTCAAAGAAGTCAGCTTCTGATGGTTGCCATAAAAGGTGATGGGATTTATTGGTGATGATGAAACCTACATTTTTCTGCCATCATCAATGCCTGCCAAATATTGTATAAATAGTATTTAAAATGTACATTTTTAATAAAGCACTTTTCTTCCCTATGATATTTTCCTAGAATGAAAGAAGAAATAAAGTTATCTGATTCTTGTAGGTCAGAGGGACAGAAACAGGTAAGGTTTCAGATTCCTTTCTTTTTTTCTCCTTTAATCAGTTCAGTTGCTGGCTTACTATCCTTCAAATGAATGCCTTTTGGTGGTATATGGGACAAAAAGAATCATAATCTATTTCTTTTGTCATCCTCCATGGAACATTACATGCTCCATAAATCAATTGGGTTGAACATCATTATAGTGCACTTTGGTTAATTGCAAACCCAATAAGTCCCTCTAAAAGCTGGCATTTCACATAAACTGCAAACTAGCCATTGGTTTTAGAAAGTGCATGTGATGTGATTTCCTGATTGGCAAATGAACTTCAGCAAAATATTTATTGTTCTTGGGGATGGCATTCCAGCTGGCCCTTTTTATGACACTATAAAGATTGTTTTGTTTTGGTTTTTTATGGTCAAGCTGGTTGACATCTTCATTCAATCCACTAATGCATATATTCATCATTAGGTCATTTGGACTTGGGTAACATTTAACAAACATTTACTGGGTGCTTACTATTTGAAAGGCATTGGGTTTCTCTTAGCAACTCAAATTTGCTAAAGTAAAAAAAATCAAAATTTACTAGGAGTCAGGGGGAAAAAAGAGTATGCTTATTCCTCCTTTGGGGCACATCAGGTTAGAAATGTGTACCACTATAGAAGGGAGAACAGCCTGCCTCCATGATATTTCCAAATTCTCTAAGTTATATTAGTTAGATATAGCTGCTCTTAGATAATTAAACCATCCAACTTTGGAGCTGAGTTCTTGACTCAGTCAAGTAAAAGCTGCAGCTAAAAAAAAATAAAAAAAAATAAAACTATCTCTAGCTAGGACACAAAGAAAGAAATAAGCTATAGTCCTGTTTCTCCCTAAGTCACAAGCTCAAAGAGAACAACAGAAGCTAAAGAATGTAAGCAGGGTAATCAAGCCTCAGATTGTTTCATTTATTCCAGGAGAGCACAGTATATAAACTTCCTACCCTCTGCACAGAAAATAATGGAAGATCCATCTATGAGATTAACATAAACCACCCTGAAACCATCAGATAGAATATTGTTCTTATCCATTCTTGATCTCCTCTGATGATTCTACAAGTTTTCTTTTACTCTTGGGAGAGAGACAGAATAAAGAACAATCTCATTAAGCCTAAATATAAGAATAAGCTGAGAGACAGAAATAGACAGGACCTCACAAAATAGAAATAGGATTCCTCATGGCTTTGATAATTAGGTGAAGTAATGAGAAAGTACCAACCAATTAGTATATACCCACAGAGAATAGGAATGAATGACTATGCATGACTACAGCAAAAAATGAGCTAAAGCTTGGAGCCTAAGTGGGCAGTATCATGTGATAATTTATGAAGCAATCCATAAGAGAATTATAATATTACCTGTGTTTGTATAATACCTTATCCAGAGGTACACTCAAAATGAGAGCTATAAAATAACCTTCCTGATGTCAACACAACTGTGAAAATATGTCTACTTTAGGCCTTTACAACTTAAGTGGGGCATTGAGAATTTGGGAAAAGTTCATCATAAAGTAACAAGGATTGTTTCATTAATTCATTCACTCAACAAATATTATCAAGTGCTCACCATTTATAGATCACCATCCTAGGCCCTGAGAGAAGGAAAAAGGAAGACACAACTTAACTATGAGATGGTCCATGCCCTTGAGGTTCTTATAGCCTACTTGTGGAGAATAAAGTAAAGATATAGGGAGCTATAACATATAATATTACATGATGAGATGAGTAGAATTTTAAGAAAAAATGTTAAAGGTACTAAAATTAATCAGTCTAGAGAATTGAAGTTGAAAGGAAACCATAAGATTTCTCAGGGAAATGTTAGTCATCTGAATAAAGGATTATGGCCAGTTGTTTACCTACACTGAGAATAAAGAAATGGGTTTAAGCTGCCACATAATTATGACTCACATTTATGGAGCACTTTAAGATTTATAAAATACTTTTCTCACAACAGCCCTCAGAGCATTAGTTTAAATAATATTAACTCCATATCACACAGCTAGTAAGTGTGAGAGCCAGAATTTGAAAGTCAGTCTCCCAGTCAAAGGTCTTACCAAGACATCTTGCTGCTATAGGAAATTATGTGTAGATATAAAGATGTTCCTGGGGCCTCAAAAGTTTTTTGAGGAAGGTTTGCCTTCTCAACAAATAGGTTATAAGCTCTTTGAAGGCAAAACTACTTGGTTTTTGTTTTGCTTTGTTTTAATTTTATGTATTGAAATAATAATTAATGGCAATAACTAATACTAATAAAGTATTTTAAGATTTGCAAAGAACCTTACAAATAATTATGTTATTTGATCCTCACAACAATCCTATCATTATCCCCATTTTACAGATAAAGAAGATTGGAAGAGGTTAATTGATTTGACCAAGGTCACATGCCTAATTGTCTGTGGAAAGATGGAGTCACCTTTCCCTAAAATGGTGTAAATTTGTTCTTTCCTAAAAGTAGAAAGTATTCAGTGATCTTTCAAATTTGCTACCAATTCCATAATTGGTATTTATACAACCCACATTTTCAAACAGAATGTAGAAACTGCCTTTATCTGTTGACTTCAATGGTAAACACACTGGGAAATTACAAAAATGTTATCAAAGTCTTGTACATAATTTATAAATGTGTGACATATTTGATCATTGTCCACAGAAGCTTGAGTTATAGGAACTTAAGCACTCTCTGCTTACTACCCCAAATCCCTTAACTATTTCATAAAAATAATAAAAATTCAGTAATTATTAAATATGGAGTCATCTATTTACTCTCTCAAGACAGATAGGGGGTGCAGAGGATAGCATGAGGGGGCTGTAGTCAGGAAGACTACTCTAATTGAGTTCAAATCTGGCCTCAGACATTTACTAGCTGTGTGATGCTGGGCAAGTCACACAATCCTGTGTATTTCAGTTTCCTCACCTGTAAAATGAGCTGGAGGAAAAAGTGGCAAAGCCCTACAATATCTTTGCCAAGAAAACTCCATATAGGATCACAGAGTCAAACATGACTGAAATAACTGAACCACAATAAAATTTACCCTTTCAACAGAGGAAGACTCCAGATTTCCAACACTATACCTACTTTGACAGGCTGAGCCACCAAATCAAATGGAAGAGAATAGAGGAATTGAAGTAGAAAAAGGAAGTCTGGACCATGTGTTAGGACACAAAAACCTCAAAATCAAATGCAGGAAGGCAGAAATAATAAATGCATTTTTTTCAGATCATGACGGAATAAAAATCACATGCAATATAAGGCCAGGAGAAAATAGACCAAAAAGCAATTGGAAACTAAATAATTTTATCCTAAAGAATGAATGGGTGAAACAGCAAATTACAGACACAATTACTAATTTCATTCAAGAGAATGACAATAATGAGACAACATACCAAAATTTGTGGGATACAGCCAAAGCGGTAATAAGGGGAAATTTTATATCTCTAGATGCTTATTTGCATAAAATAGAAAAAGAGAAAATCAATGAATTGGGCTTGCAACTAAAAAAGCTAGAGAAAGAACAAATTAAAAACCCCCAATCAAATACCAAACTTGAAATCCTAAAAATAAAAGGAGAGATTAGTAAAATTGAAAGTAAAAAAACTATTGAATTAATAAATAAAACTAAAAGTTGGTTTTATGAAAAAACCAACAAAATAGATAAACCTCTAGTTAATTTAATTAGAAAAAGGAAAGAGGAAAATCAAATTGTTAGTCTCAAAAATGAAAAGGGAGAACTTTCCACCAATGAAGAGGAAATTAGAGCAATAATCAGGAGTTACTTTGCCCAACTGTATGCCAATAAATTTGATAACCTAAGTGAAATGGAGGAATATCTACAAAAATATAGATTGCCCAGATTAACAGAAGAGGAAATAAATTACTTAAATAGTCCCATTT
>JAJPUD010007204.1:12090-25149 GCA_023553655.1 Myrmecobius fasciatus | reverse complement strand
AAAGGAAAAGCTTGGGAAAAAAAAAGGTTTTTTGCAAAGGTCAATGTTGAAAGGTCACTCATGTTTTGTAAATAAAAAGCTTTATAAAAAAAAAAAAGAAAAAGAAAAAGGAAGTCTGGCATTTAAGCTGCATTAAGTTAAGCTTCTAAAACAGATATGTGACCATGGGCAAGTCATATAAACATATCTGAGCTTTAGTTTCTCTATCTGTAAAATGGGAGTAATACCTATGGTATATACCTAACAAATTATCTGTGAGGTTCAAGCCAGATAATAAATTTAAAGTGCTTTGCAATCTATAAAGTATCTAAATCAGTCAGCTTAGAACTCAAGTACACTGCAGCCCTCAACCCTAGTCCAGCAATATCTTTCTTATCATATCATTCCACATAACTCACATTTATCCATCAAAACTCATTTCTTAAGAACCTGGTTCTATGTGCCATATGCTGTGATAAGAAGTGGAGATTCAAAGGGGACAAAAGTGCAATAGTTCCTGCCCTCAGGAAATTTAAATAGTACTCAAAGTCAATGGTCAGATGACTTTTCACTTTATTTAGACCAAAACAGAATGCCACAAAGCATTATCAGTCATGTGCAACATTAAAAATGTTGGCAAATAGAGGAAAACACAGACCAACTCCATTTCCTGATCCTGATCTTAGGTAACTTCCTTCAGGTCTTTTCCTCTGCTCTTTTTATTTTATTTATTTTTTTTTTTTTGCTCCTTCCCCAGGGATCCCCATATCAGCAGGCCTCATAAGGCTTTTAGCCAACCAATATTCCCAAGTAATAAATAATTCCATCTCTTTCAGGTCTTATCTAAGTTTTACTTGCCCGAAATCCCTGAAACAAAATGAAACTATTCATTCCAGAAGCAAACAGAAGTTTCTTTCAAATCCATCAAATTAGATGCTTGCTACATCTATTATAACACAGAATAAAAGTATCTGATTCAACACTGTTAGGTCCATTTAAACTGTTGAAAAGATGTAATGACTTTTGACACACTGCAGCACCCCTCTAGTTGTGAACAGCAATAGCTTTCCAGTACCATTCCCCTGCATGCTTAACACAGAACAAGCTGTCTCCTGCATATTTAAAGTAAACTTCCAAGTTTAACCTTGGAAAATAAAAGCTACTCTATATTTTGCATCAGACAGATTTTCAGATAAACATACTTAGTTTTTATTTTCTCCTCTGCTTACATCTCCTTCTTACTTTGCAAAATTCCAAGTCTCTACAGTCAACGATTTAGCTATGATTTATTTAATTTCTGACAGCAAAGGATTGATTTTTCTAGAATATTACTTTCATTATGTCATAATCTTAGTCAAGCACTTCTATTGTCTTTCATACTTTCTCATTTGGCTTTCAGGTGCTAAAGTGCTGGCCTTGGAATCTGGAAGACAGGTTCAGATCCTGATTCAGAAACTTATTAGATGTGTGATCATAAAAAAAATCACTTAACCTCTTTTGGACTTCTGTAAAATGGGGATGCTAATGGCACCTATCTATTGTTGTGAAAATCCAATGATATAAATAAAGGGTTTCACAGATCTTAGAATGCTTATAAATGCTAATTTTATTATAACCTGTCCCTAATTGCCTTATCCAAGCTTATTCTTTGCCATTCACCAAAATGATCTCTTTACCTCAGTCTTCTTTCTCCCCAGATATGCAAATAAAGACCTGAACAATGTCTGAATGCTATCAGTTATCATCATCATTGTTATTCATGATAGTAACAATGATGCCTACTCTCTTCACCCTTAAATTTTATGTTGTTGGCCAAAGGAATAAAAATATAGTTGGGTTTTTTGTTTTGTTTGTTTGTTTATTTTTGTTTTTGTTTTTGTAAAGCATTAGATTAGAGAGTTTGGATTTTTAGTCAGGTTCTGTTTAGGAGGTGACTTGGGGCAAGTTAACTGTACTTCTACCATACCTTCCTTCTTTCATCTGTAAATTAAGGGAGTTAAATGTGATTTCTAGGTTTCTCCAGCACCAGTACTCTAAACTTCTCTGCTTTTATGATTCTTATAATTCTAAAGATAATCATAACTCCCAGTCACTTATTTCAGGAAACATCTAGAAAGAACAGATATGAGATTTTGTCTAACATAAGCTAAAGCCATAAAGTAAATTGTAAGATCAAATATAAATTGCTTACCTCAATGGACAGCTTCCTGCATTAACTGTCCCTTAACATGGTATAGTGAAAAGAACACCATTAGTTTATACTCAGAAGATATGGGTTTGAATCAGTGGTGTTGTAAAATGAAACGAGATAAAAGATATAAAGCAATTTGCAAATCTTAAAGCCTTACAGAAATATCAGTTATCATCATCATCATCATCATCATCATCATCATCATCATTATTCTCCTCCAGTCACCAGGCCTCCAGTCTGGTGATGACTTCATTCCCTGTGCCTTCTAATGCATTCCTGCTGAGCTTGAGCAATTTATAAAGGGTAATAGAGGTGTGTGCTGGTAAATATTTAACAATTGGGGGAGGGAGGACAGGAGAAGTATGCATCCAGAAAAAAGAATTGAAAAATAGAAATAAGCATAGAAGGATTATGTGTGTGTGTGTGTGTATACACACACATATATATTTCTGTCTTATGGTAGTCATTTCTAGGGCAAGGGGAAGGAGGGGGAAAAGAAAAAAAAAGAAATTGGCATAACTTTATTACATTATTTAATTTTTGTTTATTATTTTATTATATTATGTTATTTAAAAGAAATAGTAGATTATACATAATAGATTTTCAGTTTCATAGACAATCATCTTTTTTATTATACTATGTTATGGAAATGCTTGTTCTATTCTGTAAATTAAAAATAAAATCAATTTTAAAATTTTAATTTATGCATACATTTTCAATTTAATCTTCATTATTGATGTTTTCTTGAGTCTAGACAAATCAGATTCTGACTTTTGACAATTTACCTATTTCTGAGATGGAAATTCTCAGACTGAAAATTTAACAATGTCTCTTACAAATAGATTAGAGTGGGCTCTAGGATACCCCTACTTTGAATCCTGACTCATCTTATTACTTACATAAACTTGGATGAATTATTTTATTTCTCTGGATTTCATTCCCCCCAGAGAATTGGATTCCATTTCCTTTAAGATCCTTTCAGTTCAAAGATCATATAATTCTATCGCCAAATTTGAAAAAGGCTAATCTTTCCATAAGAGTATCCATAAGTGTGAATACTTAGTAATTAAATGTTAACAGGTTCATTGCTCACTAGATTTCTCTTATCTTGAAATACCTAGCAAATGATCATCTTGATAATAATTTCCATTAAAAATTCTTTCCTCTATTAATAACAGCTGAAATTCTGGTGATAAGACACCATCTGAGGCACCATAGGAAAGCTGTTCATTGCAGATGATGAACCAGGGTATCAAGAATTAGAAGTGGCTTTAATATATCAAAGTCAGGTCATACTGAAGTGAAGATTCTATTTGTCTATGCCTGACTCAGGATCCAGGCTCTTTTGTTAAGTAGTTCTAAGGACTTTGAAATAGACTTTATTTGTACACAAAGGATTACAGACACGGGTATTCTAGCAATTGTTCAGTCACCAACTATGCATGGGGGAGAGGGAAAGGGAATGTACATGGGACTCACTTTTATTGAAGCTTCATTGCTAACATTTTCTCCATCATTTTCTTGACTATAGGCAATCAACAAAACAATAACAACAAAACAATGTCAAGTCCTGATTTGTTGCAATTGCCAATTTCCAAGTTGTAATGTTCATGCTGAAAATTTAGTAACTGTCTCTAGAATACCCCTGATCATAGATCTAAAGCTGGAAAGGCCCTCAAAGGCCACCTAATCAAATTCCCACATTGTACAGATGAAAAAACTGAAATCCAAAGATGTCAAATGACTAGCCCAAGATCTCATAGATACATATTATATGTATATATACATATATATATGAACAATACATATATATACACACATAGACAAATATACCACACACATATGTATACACTCACACACATACATTATGTATTCATGCTCTCACAATGCATTAATACATACTTCCATCTGTACACACATATGCATGCACCCAAATATACATGTACACTCAAATATACACACATCTATCTGCATACTCACATACATACAAAAGTACAGCATACATGCTCACACATGTACACATATGCATATACATATGTAATATATACATAAACACATACAAATTCATAACATATACACTCACACATCAGAGGTAGAATTTAAATTCAGTTTTTCTCACTCCAGAGCCAATGGCATTCCATTATAATCCCATTGATTGTCTTTGGTCTCAGAGCATTAGATAAGATGTTTCCTAAAGTCTCTATGATCTCTGGTCTGTGGTCCATCTCCAAGCTCCAAGGTATAAATGCCAAGTCTAACAATTTATGAAGAGTAGGGCACTACAGGGCAAAAAGAATAGAGCACAGAAATGAGGACATCACTTCCAACCTTTCCTGGGATGCTCACTGCCTTTATGACCTTATCCAAGTCATTTACCTTCCAGGGTCATAGGTTGTTCATGTGTAATATGAGGGGGTGGGGCTAGATGATTTAGGAGAGTCTGTGTAGATCAAGGTCTATAATCCTCTATATCCACTTACTGAAGACTTTGAACCTTTGATGCAACTGGGCTTGTCATATAACAAATACCTCTGTACCATGAAAAACAAAAATCTCTAATTCAAAAAATTGGTTCATTTGTGAAAAAAAAAAGAAATGGGGAAGAAAGAGAGAAAAAAAAGAAGAGACAGAGATAAAGTCAGAGACAGAGAGACGCACAGAGAATGTGAGAATGAGAGAGACAGAGACAGAGAGACAGAGACAGAAACACAGAGATATACACATTTATCTCACAGAAATAGGTACTGGATCTACAATTTCCTTGAGATCTACCAACACAGTCAGGCACCTTCTCTGCAGCCAGTAAGTTTTAGAGAGCCACCTAAAAAAATCGAGAGTAAGTGCCTTGCTTAGGTCATAAGGCTAGCATGTGTCAGAAATAGTATCTGTTCCTCATTACAATGCCAACTCTGTTTACTATGTCATATTAAAATTTTCAACTAGAAATCCTCCTCCAATAACTCATTTTGATGAGGAAATGAAAGCAGGTCCTGGAAGACCATGGAAACAGAGACCATTTCTTGCTAGTCTTAGCCTCCTGGAAAGGCTTCCAATCCTGCCCTAATTCTGAATTGAACATCAGAAAGGTTCCTTGACACTTTCACTCCACAAAAAGAGAGGTTCAAATATAGAACCACTATATAGAGGTTTGTAATTTCCACAGAGGGTTGTAATATGCCTCAATGTAGGAAATACTAATTAAGAAAATGACAGATTTCTAAAACATCAAAGTAATAATTTTTTTTTTTGCTTTTGCTGAGGCAATTGGGGTTAAGTGACTTGCCCAGAGTCACACAGCTAGGGAATGTTAAGTGTCTGAGACCAGATTTGAACTCAGGTCCTCCTGACTTCAGGGCTGGTGCTCTATTCACTGTGCCACCTAGCTGCCCCAAAATCAAAGTAATATTGAAAAACAACCTGGGCAGCTAGATGGATAGAGCACTGGCCCTGAACTCAGGAAGACCTGAGTTTAAATCTGGCTTCAAATACTTAATACTTATTAGTTGTGTGACCCTGGAAAAGTCACTTAACCCCAAATGCCTCACCAAAAAAAAAAGAAAAGAAAAGAAAAGAAAAAAGAAAAATAACTATAATTGGTCCCTGCCATTTTGCTTACCACTTGGCAACTGATAGGAAAGCAATGCATCAGAGTCAATATTGTGGGGAAGTATTTTATCCCAATTGCATCCTATCCAATGATTTTATGGGTTATTTCTAGCTGATACTTGTTTTTAAAAAAGCAAAACAGAACAAAGGTAGTGTGGTAGTGTGGTTGGGCTTGGAAGTTAGTACAGCCTCATTTCAAATTTTACCTTCTAACACTTATACTGATCCCAAAGTCATTAACCTCTATGAGCCTCTTGAAGTCCTCTAGTTCCCCATGAGCTGATAGATCACAGATCTTTCTCATAGGCTTTACTCTAAAGTTTACCTTGCTTCAATCACTGAGTTTTACTTCATTTCCCCTGAGAGTCCACTGCAACTAATCATAGAAATATTTCTTAATCTTTAAAGATGGGCAATCACCTGGGTTTGTATGTCACATTGACCTTCTGAACTAAAGAGTACTAGTGATAATAACAGTTTAAACAAAGTGCTCTTACACACTATTCTATTTCATGCTCACAATTAATTCAATGTGAAGATTGGGCAAGAATTATTTCCATTTCCAGATGAGGAAACTGAGACACAGACAAGTTAAGATCAAAGAGCTAATATGTGACAGAGTTAGAACCACAGTCCAGTTTTGTTTTGTTTTGTTTTGTTTTTTTGGATGTCAGGTCCAGTGCCCCTTTCCATCACATTAGACAGTCAATTTAAGTCAAAATTCTAGAAGAAAAGGAGAATGTCAAGCATGTTTTTATACCAAATGCATTTGTAAGTCCAGTCAGGTCAGATCTCAAAAAAGCCAAGGTCTTCTCTAGTTGTGCCCAACTTATCATAATGGAAATGAACTGATTTCTTATAGGAGACACAAATCCTTTAGGAGAAAAGGGGAAATATGGCGTTTCCAATTCTTGCAATTATAGGCTTTAAGCATTTCGACAAATCTTCAGAAAAATCTTTCTGCCCCATGTCCTTATTGGTCACCTAGGAACCCAGTCTGGTATTTATGAGGTAAAAGAATGACTTTCATCTTTAAGAAGAAGGTATTTAGCTTTTATAAAGTTCCCTCCACTCACCCATTCAAGAACCCCTGCCTTTCTATTTCATTAGTTAGAAAGTATTTATGGTTTAATTCATGTTCTTCTTTTCAGATGCATTAGTTTTAAAGTCTTTTCACTGTCTGGACCCTTTTCCTTTTTAAATACATGATTTCACCCATTTGTAATCTGAACAAGATCTCTTCGAAAAGTTAAACCCAATTTCTCTAACTAAAACCAGGCTACCCTGGTCTAAGATCCCAAAGAATACAAACTTAGGGCATGTGTCTGGTTCAAGGTGAAAATAAGAGAGGGGAAGGAAGAGCATCCCCAAGTACCCCCAGAACAAATGCTGAATCATAATTTCACTTATTTGAATAATTGCATTATTCTCATTGGCTTTTGAAGTATTATCCCACAGTTCTGTTCCCTGAGATACAGAATTAGGGAAGGTGGGAATAGCTTTTGCAGCTGTATATTACAGAGCAAATTTCCCAGTGGTTGTCAGGGCTGTCTGTATTCTTTCTGTTCACTGGGCAGGGATTTCTCATTTCATGCATCATTTACAGCTTGCACTAGTGATGTCACAAAGCCAGGACATGGCCTTAACAAAGCAAAGGGGACTCATTGGCCCAGCAGGGCAGTGCATTAGCCTCACACCTCTGGAGCCACAGTTTAAATCCTGGCTCAAGTTACACAGCACAATGAATACGTCCTAATCCCCAGAGTGGACAATGGCTTGTAATCACAAAACTACCTCACAGTTGGACACAACTCTCCGGCTGGCTTCAGGAGAGCCATAAGGATAAAATAACAGGCGACTATGGCAGGTCATGATTCAGGCATATTTGGCATGAGCTGCAGGAAGACTGGGAGGAGAAACAATAAGGAAGGGCTACAGGTCAGGATTGAGATGCAGTGCTTTCTAATCATTACAGGATAAATGAATACAAGATGGAGCCGGAAGACCAAATCTTACTGGCACCGAGCATTATTCATTACACTGAGGAACTAGACAGATATCAGATAAGCATTTATTGAGCATCTGCTTTGCACCCAATCCTATGCCAGGTGACATAGGAAATCCAAGAGAAGTATCCAGTATAATGCCCTCAAAACTTTCTTTCTGAGTGAATTAGGTAAGACTTGAGGAATAAAGTGAAGTTGGCCTTCAACATTCACAGGGATTAGGGACATAGTACCTTTGCAATTGTGAAATCACCACTAACTCTAGGTTCTACCCCAAACCATTATTTTTAATAATTCTTATTCTATTTATTTAATATACAACACAAGTAAAGCAACACATTATACCCATTAAAATGTTAAAGTTTCTATGAAAAAAATTAGTATCTCTCATATTGTGCAGTTTTCCCATCCACCACTGTAACTGCAGCAACTGCTTCTCAGATACTTTCTCCATCAAAAAATCCAAAATACAAAGATCATTGTGGAAGAAAATCACTTAACTGAAAGTGGATGATAGACAAAAAGGAGGCATTCCCCCAAAAGAATGCATAGTCCAGAGCCCATAGTTCTTTAAGTACACTGAAACATTTAACAAAATTTAACTTTATAATAAATTTGTACATACATATGTCAGTAAATGATAAAGTAGATTAATAGTATACAGTATTTATGCATTTATAATTTGTTCAAGTTTTTATTTTCTTTGCATATGCTCAATCATCTGTGATTCCCCACAGTACAAATCTCCAAAATCTCCAAAAATTTCCATTTAATGAGCAATGGACAGTGAATAACCAAAACTATGAATGTAAAACTCACAAGTGTTGAGGGATGACTGTAATGTGCTTGGTTTCTGAACAAATATTCAAATTACTGCTGTGTCCATCAAAATTCAAAAAAAAATGGTTATTCTAATTACACTTCGAACCTTTTGGATCTCCTCTTACAGAGATACAATCTGAAAAACCTGGGAAGATCGTATGAACTGATGCAAAGTAAAGTGAGCGGAACCAGGAGAACAATTTATATAGCAATTGTAAAATTGAAAAGATAATCAGTTTTGAAAGAAAACAACTCTGATCAACACAATGACTTACTACCATTATAAAGGACTCAACACACTAACCATCTCCTGATAGAGAGCTGATGGACTCAGAATGCAGACTGAAACATATTTTATTCTATTTATTTTTCTTTTTTTTAATATGGCTAATACAGAAATTTGTTTTGTATTGACTATATATTTTTGTAATGAGGGGAAATAAGATTGTCCTCAGGCACTCTCAATAAGGCATCCTCCAAAAAATGCAATCTATCTTCACTAGAAACAAAACTGAGGGTTTGGGGGTATTGGGGGGAGGCAAGAAGGGACTGGAAAGAACCAACGCTTTCATTCTATAGTTTAAAAAAACAACTCAAGATGCAGAGAAGGAAAATGAGCTCTCCAGGATCACATAACCAGGATCACATAACATAATCAGGTTTTCTAATTCCTTTGCTGAGGCTTCTCCCACTAGACCAAAAGTTTTTTAAGAAATGGTAGCATAGGGACAGCTAGGTGGCGCAGTGGATAGAGCACCAGCCCTGAAGTCAGGAGGATCTGAGTTCAAATCTGATCTCAGACACGTAACAGCTGTGTGACCCTGGGCAAGTCACTTAACCCCAATTGCCTTAGCAAAAAGAAAAAAAAAAAAAAAAAGAAATGGTAGCATTGTATAATTATAATGACCAATCTTGACCTAGGAAGAGAGGTGAAGAACTATACCTTCCTTTTTGGTGGAGAGGTGAGAGAAGATGAGTAAAGAATGTTATATAGGATTCATCATGTTTATTGACTTTAAGTCAAGTAAACAAGCATTTATTAAACATCTACCATGTGCCAGGCACTGCTAAGTGCTATTACAAAGGAAAGCTCCTTGTGGGAAAAGGGAGATATGTCTAGAAATGATTGTGATATAAAACAAAAGTCACTGATATCTTTTAGTTTTCATTTAAAGGAGATTTTTATCCTTGTGTTTAAAAAGTTCAGCAAGGAGAATGTAGAATATATTCCACCTGTCCAGTAGTGAGAGTGGTTAGGTACATTCTACAGATAAAGGACTGATGTTGTGGCTGCAAAAAATTCAGGAACTTTGTCATAACTGAATCAGTCTATTAGATACTCTACAAACATTTTCTAAACACTATATGCAGGACATTGTGCTAAGCACTGGAGATATGAAGACAAAAATAGCTCCTGCTTTCAAGGAACTCATATGCTAATGAGAGACTCAACATGTAAATAATTACATATGAGAAATATACAGAGGAAGATAATCTCAGGAAAGCATTGAGGAGAGTAAGGAGGGAGTATCAGGAAAAGCCTCCTATATGAACCATAGAATTTGAGCTGGAAGAAAGCCAGGAAACTGTGAGAGGAAAGGTAGTAGGGAAAACCTTCTGGGAATGTGGAATAGCTAGTGAAAAGAAAAGGAAATAAGAGACAGAATATCACGTGCAAAGGATAGCAAGGTAGCTAGAGTCACATCAAAAGACATACAGAGGAGTAAAGTATAAGAAGATTAGGCAGCTAGGTAGTATGGTAGGCAGAATACTGAACTTAGAATCTGGAAGACTTAAATTTGAATCCTGTCTTAAATACTTACTAGCTGTGTGACCCTTCACTAGTCACTTAACCTCTGTCTGAAATGTGGTAATAATAGCCTCTCTCTCCCAAGATTGTTTTGAGGATCCAGTAAGATAATTTGTAAGTGCTTTATAAGCCTTAAGCTTTATATAAATTCTGGTTATTATAATAATTTGTTATTAATATAACAATTAATAATCAGTTAATATATTATGAGTATATTAAATATCAAACAAAAGAGTTTATATTTATTCTAGAGGTAATAGTGAGCCAATGTACCTCCCTGAGGAGGATAGACCTATGATTTAGAAAAAAATACCTTGACAGCTTTATGGAAGATAGATTGGAATGGAGAAAGATGTGAAACAGATCATTCAGAAAGCTCTAGCAATAGACTAAGCAAACAATCAACTAGCATTAAATACTTATTATATACTTGATACTGTATAATCAATTACTCAGAATACCAAAAAAGGAAAAAAGCAAAGATGATAGGGCCTTGACTTAGATGTGGTATCTGGGTGAGAGTAATGACAAGGATATATGTGAGAGCTGTTTTAAAGGTAGAAATTAACAAGTTTTGGCAACACTAGATATGTGGACTGAGTCAGAGTAAGAAGTGGAAGATGATATTGAAATTACAAGTCTGGATAACTGAGAAGATGATAGTGGTCTCAACAATAATAGGCAAGTTTGTAATAGGGGAAATTTTTGAAAGAAAAGATAATTGTATTTTAGATATGTTGTATTCAAGGTG
Organism: Myrmecobius fasciatus; assembly: GCA_023553655.1. Lineage (NCBI taxonomy): Eukaryota > Metazoa > Chordata > Mammalia > Dasyuromorphia > Myrmecobiidae > Myrmecobius > Myrmecobius fasciatus. The sequence goes on along the minus strand of JAJPUD010007204.1, from coordinate 13,984 downwards.
CCTATATAATATTCTGTGAGAGATGTCCAAAAGGCTATTGGAGATGTGTGACTAAGTCAGCAGAGAGATAAAAGCTGGTTATATAGATCTGGGAATTATCTGAATAAATATGAAATGTAATAACCCTGTGAGAGCTAATAAAATTGCCAAAGAAAATAGTAGAGTGAATGGAGAAAAAAGATCTAGACAGAGCCACAAGGTATACCTATTCCTAATGGGCATGCCATGGCTGAGAAACCAGCAAAGGAGATTGAGAAAGGACAGTCGGACAGATAGGAAAACCAGGAAAAATCAAGTGAAAGCTAAAGCATAAATGGATGCAAAGTATTTATTCAGTGCTTTTAATGTGCTAAGTATACAAATGCAAGCAAGGAGTACAGCTCCTGCCATCAAATAGTGGATATGGGAATATGAGTATGGAGAAAAAGGGCACAGAAATGGTTACAGTTTAGTTGGAATGTTTTTTGATAAATCAGAGAAAAGGAAAAAGTTAAGCAATCAGAGTCGAAGTTCTGAAGAATAGATATCCTAGTTCCTGTGGAGGAAGAAAAGGGAAGAGGCCAAAGTCTATATGGTTTACAGGTGTCCAAAAGATGGCTTTACCTAAATCTTGAAGGAAATTAGGAATTCTAAGAGGCAATAATGAGAATAGTGTATATTTCAGATATGGGCAACACCTAGTACAAAGATATGAAAATAAAAAATAGAGTGCTGAATATAAGGAATATTAAGGATAATTTGATTAAACCATTAACCATTAAGAAAGGATATAATGTATAATAAAACTGGAAAGGTAAGTTGTAAGTTGTCCAAGTTTTTAAATGCCAAACTGAGTTTATCCTAGAACTAAGAGGGAGCCACTGGAGTTTATTGAGTAGGAAAGGGATACAATCAGATCTGCAGGTTAGGAAAATCACTTTGGCAATTGTATGAAAGATGGATTAGAGTCAGGGGAGACTTATAGATGAGAAACCAATTAGAAAGCTTTTTAAATAATGCAGGCAAAAGGTGTTGAAAGCCTTGACTAGAGTGATAGCTGAAGAGGTGGAAAGGAATCAGATTTGAGATATTTTGAAAATAGAAACAGAGTTTGACAACTGAATATATATGCAAGATGGAAATGGAAATGACAGAAATAAAGAAATTTGGAAAAGACATGAGTTGAGGATTGGGGGAAAGAGGAGGGTTTCAGATAATGTATCCACTAGCTAAGAGTATACCCAAAGTTTTATCCAGGTCCATCTCTATACCCATTGCTGTGCCCTCTTTCTCCTTACTCAAACCCTCTGACTACTACCTGGGATAACTGAGATAAGATGCATTTGAAAGATCCAGTTCTAAATAATTTATAGGCAACTGTTGATGCAAGACTAGGAAACATCCACATTAAAGATATAAATCAAACACATAAAATCTGAAGTCATTAAGTGACCTGTGCAGTGACAAAGGCTATCATGAGACAAATAAAATGACATTTTCAGGAACATAAAAAATACAATACCACAGTCTCTGATATGGGTAAAGTTGCCAAAAAATCCAGAGCAGAGAAGGGGAAAGGAAAAGGAAAAGAACAGGCATTTATAAATTGCCTACTATGTGCCAGACACGGTACTAAGAATATCAGAATGGTTCTTCTCTAATTCCTTGGACCAAAACTCCCTCTCTGGAACGGGGAGTTTCCTTTAGTATGTAAGTGGCTTCAGAGAAGGAATTGTCTAACTTTTTTTCTTTGTATCCTCATTGTCTGGCACATAGTAGATGCTTTATAGATATCTTTTCATATATTCACTTGACAAAATTGATTGAGCTTCTCCTATGTGTCAAGCATTTTACAAGCTCTCAAGAAAAGAGAGAGAGAGAGAGAGAGAGAGAGAGAGAGAGAGAGAGAGAGAGA
>JAJPUD010007204.1:1587-12080 GCA_023553655.1 Myrmecobius fasciatus | reverse complement strand
AGAGAGAGAGAGAGAGAGAGAGAGAGAGAGAGAGAGAGAGAGAGAGAATGAGGGAGGGAGGGAGAGAGAAAAGGAGGTTGGGAGCCTACAAGGAGCTTACATAGCTCCTCTTCTGAGTAAATGTTATAGAAGGCCATCCATCAGTAGCCCTATTTTCTGTTTAATATCACTTTTTTGTCCAGATCTTATTTTAGATCACATATTTCTTTTCTCCCTCTCTTGACAAACTTTCTGCTTTTACTATTTTCCTCCTTTCAGGAACAAGGAAATCCAGTATATGTATGTAAAAATAATTACAAACAATAGACCAAAATTACTGGAATGATCAGTGTTTCTCAGAGAACCTTTTTTTTAAGGAAAATATCAGACTCATTAATTTATTTCTTTAATTATGATTTAGAAAAGCAATAAAATTGATACAGGCACCTTAAATCATTATTAGATATTATAAACATTCTAAATACTCTAAAAAATAAGGTTGAGTCTGGCATGCAACCTTTATTTACACTTAGGGTAATAAATTAGCACTAGGATGATGGTTCCATTTTATAGGAAATATATATGTATGTATAGTCCTTTTATAGATTATATGTTTGCTTTAAACTAAAAAAACTTGCACAATTTTCAGATGAAGAAATTAAAACAATTTCTAGTCATGTGAAAAAATACTCTAAGTCACTATTGATTAGTGAAATGCAAATTAAGACAACTCTAACGTACCACAACATACCTTTCAGATTGGCTAAAATGATAGGAAAAGATAGTGATAAATGTTGGAGGGGATATAAAAAAGCTGGGACATTAATACATTGTTAGTGGAGTCGTGAACTGATCCCACCATTCTGGAGAGCAATTTGGAGCTATGCCCAAAAGGCTATCAAACTGTGCATACCCTTTGATCCAGCAGTGTCTCTACTGGACCTGTATTCCAAAGAGATTATAAAAAAGGGAAAATAACCCAATGTGCAAAAATGTTTGTAGCAGCCTTTTTTTGTAGTGGTAAGGAACTAGAAACTGAGTGGATGTCCATCAGTTGGGGAATAGCTGAAGAAGTTATGGTATATGAATGTTATATAATATTATTGTTCTACAAGAAACAATCAGCAAGATGATTTCAGTAAAAGCCTAAGGAGACTTACATGAACTGATGTTAAGTGAAGTGGGTAGAAACAAGACAATAGCAACAAGATTATGTGATGATCAATTCTGATGGAAGTGGCTCTTTTCAACAGTTAGGTGATTCAGGCCAATTCCAATAGACTCGTGATGGAGAGAGCCATCTGCTTCCAGAGGGAGGACTATGGGAACTGAATGTGGATCACAACATAATATTTTCACTTTTTTTGTTATTGTTTGCTTACTTTTCTTCTTTTTCATTTTTTTCCCTTTTTGATCTGATTTTTCTTGTGCAGCATGATAAATGTGGAAACATATAGAAAAATGGCACATGTTTAAGATATATTGGATTACTTGCTCTTTGAGGGGTGGGGGAGGGAGGAAGAAAAATTTGGAAGATAAAGTTTTAAAAGGGTGAATGTTGAAAACTATCTTTGCATATATTTTGCTGAGGCAATTGGGGTTAAGTGACTTGCCCAGGGTCACACAGCTAGGAAGTGTTGAGTGTCTGATATCAGATTTGAACTCAGGTCTTCTTGACTTTAGGGCTAGTACTCTATTCACTGCATCTCCTAGCTGTGCCCTTTGCATATATTTTGAAAATAAAAAGCTATTATTTAAAAAAAAACAAACTTGCCAAAGTCAAGAATACCTACAGAGAGAATTCTTAAGTCTAAAGTATTAGTACAATATTCAAAACCTTTTTCAAAAGCAAAATTGACCCAGAGAATTATCATAGATGTCCTATGATTCTGTCTATCCCAAAAGAATAATTTTTAAAACTTGGTAGGTAAAGCCAGCTGTGAAAATAAGCACTGGCACACATGCTAAACTCCATAATCTAAAGGAAATCAGAATGTGCTTAATAAAAAAACTAGGCAACACTCTTCAAAGAAAGGTATTGCATTTGTCCTCTCACTTCTATTTCCTCTAGGCATAGTTTTCATAAGAATATGCTTAAAGGAGGGGTATATTGAATGGATTTGTGGCAGTTCAGTTCTCACACTCTCTTAGGCCAAGAATCTCACTAAGTTTAACTGCAACTATTGCCCATAGCAAAACAAAATAGAACAAAATCAAAACAATTAGCAAATTCAAAGAATCACAGAATCTCAGAGTTGCAAAACTTCATAAGCCTCTACTTGAGGGCTTACATGAAAAAGAAGTCCCTTTGTATAAGATCCCCTCAAAAGTGGTTATCTGGCCTCTAATTGACTTCCAATTACAATGAACTCACTACCTTATATGGTATCCTATTCCACTCTGGACAACCCTAATTGTTGAAGTAGTTAAGTTTTTCATTATATCACACTAAAATCTGCCTCTTTGAAGTTTCCACCTGTTCTTTCAAAGTCTGTTCTCCGGGGTCAGAGCAAGTCTAATCCCTCTTCCATAGGATAGCTCTCCAAATGCTTGAAGACAGCTATCATTGGATCACAGGCTTTAGAATTAATCTATTCCAATCCTATTTTTAAATGTGAGAAATACATTATGGCTTTCCAATGGTCAAAATATCATACCAAAACAATGAGATTTTGTTGCTAGCAGATATATATATAAAATTAAAACATGAATGCAGGCTAGGAGGGTGGATAAAATAACCCTTCCTTATGAGTTGGTTTACTTTTTCTTTCTACTCAAATTCATTTATGTGCTAAGCCAGAAAAAGTTTTGAGAATGTCTAATCATAAGTTAGAAAGAAGGCTTTGACTTTTATTCAAACACAAGAGTATTACAGAAAAGATTTCATCTTAGCCTGGGAGTACTCTGTCTAGCATTTGTCAAATGGATTTGCACATGATTTTATGGCTCCATGCCTATCTTTATCAAAGAGGGGTTTCATCAACATACTCTAGCAGACTGAAATTGAAATGGTAAGTGTTATTCTGAAATGATGAGTCCCAAAATTGGTAGAAAGATGTAAATAGTCAAGAGTCTAGGAGGCCCAGTGAAGAAACATTCAGCTGAGACTGCACCATTCCCCAATAGAACAATAGAATGATGTGTCCAACAGAGACTTTATTATAAAACTAGATCAGTGCTCATCTGAGATTAATTTCCCAGCAGGTACTGTAAGATCAGTAGTCAACATGCCCAACAGAGAGCAGACCCAGTAAGAACAGCATGATAATATTACCAGAACACTCTATATCAGAGACATGAATTGTCCCTTCACAAATGTTCCTTAGTCCCACATATGCATTCCTCATGTGTACCGCTTAGGGATACTCACTTTCCCCATTAAGAGTGCAATCATTTATTTGAGAGTATGCCCTAAATTTATGCAAGGAATGTTATATGAATTTTCTTACTATGTAATTTCAATATATGTCTTTGATTTGAATTAATTATACCTTTTGGCTGACTAGAAAATTAATACATTCATCAATTGGAACTTGTAAACTATGGCTTTAATTGGATGGCAACCTGCAGAGTACCTTGAATCTGAAATAGGCATTCTGGCTACCTGATGTGTGAGAGGAGGGTGCCCCAAATGTTGTATATAGATGAGAAAGTTGGGGACCCAGAGAGATTGCGACTTGGAATAAAAATTACAGTGAGCAGCAAAACTGGGATTAAAAATCAGACCCTTTAATAACAAATCTAGAATTCTTTCCTTTGTGCTGTTTGGCTGCCATATGCTCTTATCACCCCAAGTCTTTTCTATATGCCAAGTTCCTTCAAACGATCCTCACACGACATAGTTTCTCATCTTCTCCCCATTTCATTTCACTTTCATCTAAATACATTCCAATTTGTCAATAAACCCCCTAAAACGTGGTATCCCAGACAATATTCTAGATATAATCTTACTAGGACAGACTATGACAGAACTCTGTTTTTTCTTGTTCTGAACATTATATTTGTTAACATAGCTTAAAATGGAATTAACTTTTTAAATTAACTGCTCACTTTAGGTCCTTGTTTATATTTTTTTGAGGATAATTGATTGTTTAAGTAAGATATCTTGCTTGGTTTGCCCAGGAATAACTGAAAATATCTCTAAGTTTCCATTGTTGAATTTTATAGAAAAAGGAGCCAGATTTAATCAACACCTTAATATTCGGAGACCTGAATTTAAAACTTATGTCTCAAAGATCTTTCTTAAATTAATAAATTATAATCTTCCTCCATAGAAGTAAAAATAGGACCTTTTAGGGAAACAATGGAACATTTTAATCATTTTTACAGTTTGAGTTGTTAGTATGATTGCATCAAACTCATAACAACCTACACCAATTGGGAAGACAGCCAAAAAGAACCCATCAGCTATTCCAGTTCATTCATTTCTCATATAATATGTATAGTGTACTCAAGAATGGAAACAAGGGAATAGGTAAAGTAGGTGAATAAAGGGATGACTAAAAGGTGGCATTAGTAAATGTAAAAAGAGTTAATGAATATTTTCAAACTGTATGTTTGTTTCATTGTAAAAAAATTTTTAAAAATTCATTTTAAGACTGTATTAGAAATTATCCATCCAAATTTAAGGTCAATTTAGGTTAAAATCTCATCTGGCTGGGAGGATTAATGAAGTTTGGGATCTGTTTTAAATACTCAGCCTAATTTTTTAGAATGCTACAGAAAATGAGATTATTAGATCTCTCCCTTTTGTGCTAATATTTGGTCAAGTCTGTTGCTTAGGAATTTTGTCTACATAAGCAATTTCCCCTTTGAAATGAATCTTAAAAACCAAAACTGTAATTAATAAACAACAATGAATATAAGCATCATCATTGTTTGTATTTTCTGTTTAGGTTATATAGCCTCACTATAAAAATATTGATTAATTCCTCTCATGCATTGCGTTGTCCTGGATGCAAGAATTGGAGTGTTAATACTATCCTTTAGATACAAAAGACATGCTTATTTGGAAAGCTGCTTCACCCCTCATAAAGGACACCAACTTTGTGTTTACTAGATAGAGGATCAATCCTGAGAGAGGCTGACCTTAAAAAAGAGGGCAGGTTTTTTCTTTCTTTGACTCAGGTCTTGAGTTACAGATTCACTCTCATCTAGAAGATGACATGCACCTATGTAAGGACCAATAAGAAGTTTGTGCTTCAGAATGTCTTTTAGCAGTTAGGTGGTACAGTGTAGAGAACACCAGCCCTGGCATGAGGAGGACCTAGGTTCACATCTGGCCTCAGATACTTGACCCTTACTAGCTGTGTGACCCTGGCAAGTCACTTTCCCTCAATTTCCTTGTCAAAAAAAAAAGGATGTCCTTTAGCAAGTGGCCTACTTATGATAAAAAAAAAAAGAGCTCCAGAGTATTTTCTCCAGACCTGTAGATGGGGAGGAAAAGGCTCCCTAATTATTTTTATAATATTTATGTACTCTGAGGGTTTCTTTATTATAAGAGCAATTTGCAATCTGTTTATAACTTAAGTGACTGATAAGAACTTCTTTTATATATATTTGGAGAAACTTAAATGAAAGTTATAACTTGAATATATTAGGCCAGTTTTTCTGAAGCAAAGATGGTGGGCAATGAAACAAAGAGCAATACTGGCTTACTTGTAGTCAGGTTCATAGGATCAGATTTGAACTCTAGGTCACAGGTTTTCAACTCAATTTCCACCTCCTATGGGAAGCTATTCCTATTTCCCCCCTTGTCATAAATCAGCTCTCTCCCTCTCCTCAAAATATTATGCATATACTTCTTCATTTACATATTTTAATCCCTTAGGAGACTATAAGCTTCTTGAGGGCAGGGATGATTTCTCAATAGCTTTTATATACCTAATATCTCTCACAGTGCTTTGCACATAATAAATATTTTAGAAATACTTGTTTTATTGGATTGACATGACACATCTCATCAGAATCTAAAGTTCCATCCAAACTGTTAGTCAAAACAAGAATGTCCAGATTTTAAAATTGTCATCAAAACTCAATCTATTAAACTTCAATAAATATCTGATGCTATTTTTTGATATTGACTAGGTCATAGTAAGTAAGAGTTGAGCTCTAAGACATGCTCCTGGATTTGTCCCAGTGATGGTAAAGAGGTTTATGCTAAATTATCTGTATGAATCCTCCTAATGATAGCTATTGGAACTAGTGGTATGTAACAGTGGAATGGCTAGCACTGGTTAGGAGTTCAATGCATTAGTTGTGGTAATCTAAATATTTACCTTTTCACATTATGTATTACTTTGTCAGATTCTAAAGGAGGGGAAAGTCTGTATAATATAAAGAACCACTATTGGACCCACAGGACTAGAACACTGTACTCAATCCCTTCCACTGAGACACTCTCTGTTCTAGAACAATGAAATAAGCCTAGACTGAGTTCTGTCCTGGGGGAACCTAGACTCTAATTTAAAAGGGTGGATAAGTTCCTTTTTCTCATACTTTTCAGTTTATTAAATCCTCACCTCAGTATCTCAAAGTAAAATTGATTAAAGATTACACAGTTGATGTTTGTTTAGGTCTCCCCAAAGGGAGTAAGTGGAAATAAAAAAGTACTCACTATAAAATATAAATCTGGCATGAGACAGATATTTGAAATCTACTAGACATAAAAGTTTCCCTGTATTAATTGACAAAATGACTTCAAACAGAATTCAATATCTTATGATTGCTATACACTCTCTGGAAGCTGGGGATAATTTAGACCTTATAGGAAAATAAAGAATTCATGATTTACACATAGTATGATATTATAGGCAAATTAGAAGAACAAAGGATAGTATACCTCTAAAATGTATGGAGAAGGAAGGCATTTGTGGCCAAAGAAGAAGTATATTATTAAAGACAAAATAGATAATTTTGACTATATCAAGTTAAAAAGTTTTGTACAAAAAAAAACCAATGCAGACAAGATTAGAAGGGAAGCAATAAAGTGGGGAAAAAATTGCATTCAAAGGTTCTGATAAAGGCCTCATTTCTAAAATATATAGAGAACTGACTCGAATGTATAAGAATTCAAGACATTCTCCAATTTTCAGTTAAAGAAATTGAAACCATTTCTAGTCATACAGAAAGGTGCTCTAAATCACTATCAGAAAAATGCAAATTAAGACAATTCTGAGTTACTACTACATACCTCTCAAATTGGCTAAGCTGACAGGAAAATATAATGACAAATGTTGGAGGGGATATGGAAAAATTGGGACACTATTACATTGTTGGTGGAGTTGTGAACTGATCCAACCATTCTGGAGAGCAATTCGGAACTATGCCCAAAGGGCTATCAAACTGTGCATGCCCTTTGATCCAGCAGTGTTTCTACTGGGCTTATATCCCAAAAAAGATCATAAAGGGAAAGGGACCCGCATGCGCAAAAACATTTGTGGCAGTTCTTTTTGTAGTGCCAAAAAAACTGGAAACTGAATGGATACCCATTAGTTGGAGAATGTCTGAATAAGTTATGGTATACAAATATTATGGAATATTATTGTTCTATAAGAAACTATCAGCAAGATGATTTCAGAGAGACCTGGAAAGACTTACGTGAGCTGATGCTAAGTGAAAGGAGAAGAACCAGAAGATCATTGTACACAGAAACAACAAGATTATATGAAGATCAGTTCTGATGGACAGGGCTCTTTTCAACAATGAGATGATTGAGGCCAGTTCCAATGGTTTTGGGATGAGAGAGCCATCTACATCTAGAGAGAGGATTGTGAGGATGAATGTGGATCACAACATAGCATTTTCACTCTTTTTGTTGTTTGCTTGCATTTTGTTTTCTTTCTCATTTTTTTTTCCTTTTTGATCTGATTTTTCTTGTGCAGCAAGATAATTGTGTAAATATTCACACATATATTCTATTTAACATATATTTTAACATGTTTAACATATATTGGATTGCTTGCCATCTAGGGGAAGGGCTGGGGGGAAAGGGGGAAATTTGGAACACAAGGTCTTACAAAAGTTAAAGTTGAAAAATTATCCATGCATATGTTTTGAAAAAAAAAAAAGCTTTAATTTAAAAAAAAAAGAAAATTAAGGAGTTTGTGGCACCATCAAATAGTCATAGCTACATTCCATCTCATTACTGTACTCTCCCAATAACTCTTTCCAGTGGTTATCATGTTCAATGAAAAAAAATTCCTTTTGCTGCCAATCAACTGAACCTTATGAACCTCTGGACATCTAGAACTCACAAAGTCACTTGCAAACTTAAACTTTTCATCTCTAAATTGAATCTCAATGACCTGCTCCATAAAGGAAACACAAAGTGAGAAAGGCCCAAGCACACGCTCAACTAGTTGAATCTATGTTTTACCTGGTAGTAATCACCATGATACAAGAATGAGAGAGGATAATTTAATATCTACTGCCTTTGAATAATTCAATTTAATCATCTTTATGAATTCAATCTTGATCTTTTTTTTTATATTTTATTTTTACTTATTTATTTTTTGACTGAAGCAATTGGGGTTAAGTGACTTGCCCAGGATCACACAGCTAGAAAGTGTAAAGTGTCTGAGGCCAGATTTGAACTCAGGTCTTCCTGACTTCAGGGCTGGTGCTCTATCCACTGCACCATCTAGCTGCCCTTGATCTATTTTTAAAAGAAATTTATCTGAGTATGTAAATATATCATAGTAGATCTAGAATAGATTTATCAAAGAAGACAACCTAGCTTGTAATAGGGCTATAGTACTAAGCTTTGATAATTTTTTTTTAAAAAGAGATGTTAATATGCATGATTCACATAAAATTAAAATAGTCCTTGTATATAAATAGAAATTTCCCTTCCTTTGCCCATTTGATTCAGTCCTCCACATATCTGACATCAATTCCCATTCTGAATTTCCTCATCACCCACATCCTCTCCATTCCTCTCAATCTTTTCCTAAAAATCTTTATTTCCATCTCCCTCCTCCTCCTCACAAGACACTGCTGAAGGCTCCTAATCTAAAATCAGTAGCCTCTCAAACTGGAGAAGGTATAGAAGGGTAAGAGCAGGCTTAAACTAATATTCTTTACACTGCATTTAGAACTATTTTTAGTTGTTATAGGATAATTTATAAAAAGCATTTCTACCAACCCCAGAAGGCAAACTTCAAAAAAAAGAATAGAGCTCTGGAACTCTTATAAGCCAATTAACAAGGTAAACCACTCCCCATCTTCAGCCCTGCATTCATGAAAGGCTAAAGACTAACAAAGGAAGTTATATCAAAAATTATTTGATAAATTAATTAATTCCATTCCAAGCTTTATTTTGGAAAGAATTCATAGCTGATTAGATGGACAATGTAATAAAGTAAATTATATGTTTTATAATAAATGTCACTTCTGTTAATTTCAGCATTTGCAATATGTGAAGAGTTTAACTCTCTCCACACAGTGTGAATGTGAGAGCCACAGTCAGTGTTACAGGGAGCTCTGGAGCATAGCCAGGCTAATCAAACATACTATCTTGGCAACTGATGTGGTAGCAAAACACAGGGGAAGGAGCAGTAGTGGAGGTGGGGGTGAAATTGACAGCAGCAAATAGTCAAGCTATAGGACTATTGGTATTGATAACTTTGACATTTGTTTTCCACACTGAATAGCAACAAAATTGTTTCTATCTGATGTGAAAATATGAATATCTTGTTACTTAGTATTGTCTAACATCTAGACAAGAGTAGAGAAGGGTACTAGACTTGAAATTGGGCAAATGAGGATTTGAAATCCATTACCAGTACTAATTGTGGGAGGCAAAGAAGCCATATAAACTTCTGTAAACTTCAGTTTCCATAGACGCATGACAGGGATAACAAAGCCTTCAATACCTACCTTATATGATTTCAGTCAAGCTTTACAACAATACTTTATGCAAAGAGATTTTTAAACTTTAAAGAACCATAGGATGTCCCAAAAATCTTAGATTAGTCTTAAGCCATTACAACTTTTAAAGTTTTAATGGCTTAAAACTTCATTGGAACTTTTGAGTCCATATATAAATATCAATATTGTCATTTTGTTTAATGATACAATAAACATATTGTTATATTATTACACTTTTGTGCTTTATCTACCTCAAAAGACTATAAGTTCCTTGAGTTCATGAACCATGTCTTTTGAAGTCCCCAAAGCACCTAATTGAGTGATCAACACAGAATAGTCACTAAATAATTCCAACAGATTGGGGACTGATTCTTCTCTCTGGAGTCACACAAATGAGATTCTGCAGGTTCACTTTGTTTCAATGTCACTTCCTTTCTACAACAATGAAATATTTTTTTTTTGTGGAGAAGCTGGAAGAAAAGTTCCCAATTCCCCCTTCTCATTAAAACTAATAATACTATACCGACTACTATTGAAAAAACTTTTATTACAACTTATCTATGAAAGTTCCAGGCTTAGAAGGAAAGGAGGGAGAGGGAAAAGAAAAGAAAAGAAAAGAAAAGAAAAGAAAAGAAAAGAAAAGA